>JAVYIG010007355.1:0-103181 GCA_035222895.1 Strongylocentrotus droebachiensis
AATAATGAACTTGGGTAAAAGCATACGATTGGAATCATCAAAATAAAGAGTAATGATTTGTATCACTAGTACTCCCATCATGTCATATTCTCTAGCCCCCCCCCAATAATAAATAAATAGATAAATGAATAAATTAACAAAAACAGCTCGATATAAGCGATATAATTATTTCATAATCATCGTACTAAACTTCAAATAATAATACAAGTACAAAACTAACCTATTTTAGATAGATATACAGAAGATTCGCGTTTGTTAAAGACTAGTCGTTTTTACAATAAACCTGACAAAATATAAATCCTTTAGATCTAATCACTCAGGTGGTACAATAATATTAAAATTAAATTGCCCCTCTCCCCCACCCCCCCCCCAAAAAAAAGAGAAGTTTATCAACGAATAATAAGAACTTTAACGATATATTTGTTAAAAGGCAACAAGATATTGCATGGACATGGCGCAGTGTAAATCTGCCAGAGATTACTATGTAGAAAATATATGCCTTTTACTTGTAGTAAAATACCTACAACTTGTTTTAATAATAATAATAATAATAATAGGCATTTGTATAGCGCCGTCTATCTAGACAATGCTATTCCGAGGCGCACAAGAAAAATAGAAAGAATGAGATTTCATCTTGGATTTAAAGGTCTCGAAGGAAGTTATAATTCTCAAATTAAATGGTAAATTATTCCAAAGACAAGGTGCTGCAGATGAAAAAGCCCGTACACCAAACAGAGTTGCAATGCAAATACGGCCTTTAAAATAAGGCTAATTTCCTAAAAATATCCTAGGATCCAAATATTTCTCATCATGATTCTAAAGATGTTTGAAGTTTGAAGTTTGAAGTTTATTTATTCCACATTAAAAAAAAAACAGTTTGAATTCTTTTTAATTATTTGTTATACAGGCGTATAAGAGTAGATTTCACACTAGAAAAAAAAACTCAAAGATTTCAAATCAAGTATAATGAAATAAGTAAGAAATTTCGAAATATATAGATGACTTCCGTGTAATCATGTTAACAGTATGCATCAGGAAAATGGACACCATGTCAATATCCAAATGCTACAGCAAACCTCGTAATATTATATACCTTTTTTTATTTTGATTAACACAAAATGACTAAATAATGCTTTTATTAAATTGTTTGATTAGCTACTCGGAGTCTTAGGGATGGTAGTAACCGATTAAAAAAAACGAGCAAAATCTGGCTAGAATTTGAATAATTTTACCTTGAAGTGTCTTAATGGCCAGGTACTGGGTTATCCACCATATGAGGTATGCAATGCTGTAGATCTAGTGAATAAATGAAGATAAATTAATTAATAAGAAAAAAGATGAATTAATAAATATTATATACACATAATTTAATGACAACTGATTACATAAATAAGTTAACTTATACATTAGTAAATAGTAACATGAAACAATGCACGAATAAAAAAATAAATATGTGAATAATTCAATAAATAAAACTATAACAAAAAGAAAGAAAACAAAATGAAGAAATAAATGATCCCAACGAAGGAAATATTGGCAGACACTCTCGTCGGACCTTGAAAACAGAAAATAATTCAATAAATAAGAATAGGGTAAAAAAAGTAAGGAACCATAATTTTTATACAAATAATATTTTTGTTTACCCGGGGTAGTCTCATAAAGATGTTCTTTGTGAGGGCCCTGCAATATTTTTTTACCCCACCGATTGCCAGGTACTTGGTAGAGAGTTGCAATTGTGGATTAATGTCTTAACAAAGGAAGTACCAGGCTGGGATTCGAACCCTAAACCTTGGATTGAGAGAACCACTTTACCACGACACCCCGTGTCGTTGAAAGTTATATCAGAAACTTTGATGTGTTAGTTGAATAGACAGGTTTATAACAGGGTTGAAATCAGATGCATGCAGGGAATAAATCCACACAATTTGCGTTTGAAATCGAAAAGATGCTAAGATCTTGTTTGTCCAAATTATAGAAAAGTGGATGTTTAGGATTTAAGGTGAGAAATAATGGATATTTCGAAGTCAAATTCGGTTGATATCTGTAAACTATAGACAAAATGAGGAATTTAATCTGAAAAGGTAATGGCTCTCCGGCTGATAAGTACATGTATTATGTCTATAGTGCCTCGTGAGTTATTGCCCCGGCCGTATTGTGGTTTGTTTACAGTACCATGGCAACAACTGTGGTCAAAAAATCGGTGTTGCCATGGCACGGCAAAATTTACCATGATATTGACTGTGATGTGAGGGGAGTATAATTAATATAGAAGACATCAAGGCAAACATTTTGGTATCATTATATCATTTGTACAGATTGAAATATAGTAATCTCAATGAGCTTATTATGAACACGAGATGAGTATTGAAAATAGTTTGATGATGAAGTTTATCGTTCTATCACGACGGAAAATAACAACTGGATGACAATGTAGATATTATTTCAACCTCGCTTTGGCATGGGCCATTTCGTGCTCTGTGGTATTCATGCATTTAGTTAAAATTGATGCAAAGTGGTAGCTCGGTCTTTTGAACCCCGTTTTAACAAGCCTAATGGGCACATGAAGCAGAGGGACCCCGGCAGACATCCATATTTGGATAAATGTTTCTCCCCGCATGTTCCAATACTCAGATATTAGTACCTCGTTCGTTTGATTAAAGTGCACTGGGCTGCTGGGCTAATTGTTACGGAAGGTTGAATATTAGTTTTATCATGCTTTCACTCGCTTACAATGAAATGGATTGTAAATACATCGTACAAAATGTATGAAAAAGTACGATGAACCAGTCATTAGCCGCACTTATTTTGATTATTGACAATTTCTTTTCAAGGGTAAAGCAAAATTATGTATCAGTTTAGATGAGAATGGTGGAGGTGTCAATTCCTGCTTGGGGCACTTTGCGTCGTAGGGTATTGTTTGTCTTCCGGGGTATTTTACCAAAATCATCTTTAAAGGTTTGCTGACTTATAATTGTAGACATGTACATTTTCCAGCATCGGGTGAAAATGCTTAAAAGAGTGGCTTACTTTGCTGTGAAAAGGGCGACGTATTTGATTCTACGGCATTGAATGAATGAATGGTGGTCCAGAGCTGGACCTTTTTTAAAGAACATGCAATCTTGAGATGACAAAAGGGTCAAATGAACAAATATTGCATTTTATTTCAAGTCCTTGTTTTTTTAATTATTATTTAGTACGAGCCCCTGAACCCCTTTATTCGTCATGGCTGTATACGATTGTTATTCCTTTGATGTTTATTTTAATATTCATCTGTACACATTAAGTTCTATTCATGATACCTCACCTTAAAAATGAGAGAGAATAACAAGTAACGCCCGTGCATTTGAATTTTTCACTCGCAAGAATACCTCTTCTTCTAAAACCTTTCTTACTGTATTTATTGAGCACCCTATTGCAGCTCAACTAGATGAATGGATGGGTGGGTAGGTGGGTGGGTTGGTGGGTGGATGAATGAATGGGTGGCTGGGTGCATGGGTGCCTGGGTGGGTGGATGGGTGGATGGGTGGATGGATGGGTGGATAGGTGGGTGGATGAATGGATGGGTGGGTGGGTGGGTGGGTGCATGGGCGGATGGGTGGGTGGGCGGGTGGGTGATGGATGGATAGGTGGTTGGATGGATGGATTGGTGAGTGGGTGGGTGAATGAATGGATTGGTGGGTGGGTGAGTGGGTGGGTGGATGAATGGATGGGTTGGTGGGTGGGTGGGTGGGCGGATGGGTGGGTGGGTGGGTGGGCGGGTGGGTGGATGGATGGATAGGTGGTTGGATGGATGGATTGGTGAGTGGGTGGGTGAATGAATGGATTGGTGGGTGGGTGAGTGGGTGGGTGGATGAATGGATGGGTTGGTGGGTGGGTGGATGGGTGTGTGGGTTGATGGGTGGATGAATGGATGGATGGGTAGGTGGATGGATGGGTTAGTGGGTGGATTGATGAATGGATTGGTGAGTCGGTGGGTGGATGAATGGATGGGTGGGTGGGTCGGTGGGTGGGTGGGTGGATGAATGGATTTGTTGGTGCGTGGGTGGATGGGTAGGTGAGTTGATGGGAGGATGAATGGATGGGTGGGTGGATGAGTGAGTGGGTTGATTGATGAATGGATAAATGGATGGATGAGTGGAGTGATGGGTGAGTGGGTGGGTGGATGAATGAATGGGTGGGTGGGTGAATGAATGGGTGGGTGGGTGGCTGGGTGCATGGGTGGATGGGTGGGTGGGTAAATAAATGGATGGGTTGGTGGGTGGGTGGATGGGTGGGTGGTTTGATGGGTGGGTGGTTGCATGGGTGGATGTGGGTGGATGGGTGGGTGGATGGGTGGTGGATGGGTGGGTGAGTGGGTGGGTGCATGGGTGGGTGGGTGGGTGGGTGGGCGGGTGGGTGGATGGATGGATGGGTGGTTGGATGGATGGATTGGTGAGTGGGTGGGTGAATGAATGGATGGATGGGTGGGTGGGTGGGTGAATGAATGTACGGGTTGGTGGGTGGGTGGATGGATGGGTGGGTTGATGGGTGGATGAATGGATGGATGGGTGGGTGGGTGGATGGGTGAGTGGGTGGATTGATGAATGGATTGGTGAGTGGGTGGGTGGATGAATGGATGGGTGGGTGGGTGGGTGGATGAATGGATGGGTTGGTGCGTGGGTGGATGGGTAGGTGGGTTGATGGGTAGATGAATGGGTGGGTGGGTGGATGGATGGGTGAGTGGGTGTGTGGATGAATGAATGGGTGGGTGGGTGGGTGGGTGCATGGGTGGGTTGGTGGATGAATGGATGGGTTGGTGGGTAGGTGGATGGGTGTGTGGGTTGATGGATGGGTGGTTGCATCGGTGGATGGGTTGATGTAGGTGGATGGGTGGATGGATGGGTTGGTGAGTGGGTTGGTTGATGAAAGGATGTATGGGTGGGTGGATGGGTGCATGCATGAGTGGATGGATGGATGGGTAAGTGGGTGGGTGCATGGGTGGGTGGGTTGGTGGGTGCATGGGTGGATGGGTGGGTGGGTGCATGGGTAGATTGATGGATGGGACGATGGAAGGGTGGGTGGATGAATGGATGGGTTGGTGGGTCGGTGGATTGGTGGGTGGGTGGATGGGTGGGTAGATGAATGGATGAATGGACGGATGGGTGGATGGGTGGCTGGGTGGTTGGTTGGATAGGTGGATGGGTTGATGTGGGTGGATGGGTGGATGGATGAGTTGGTGAGTGGGTTGGTGGATGAATGGATGGATGGGTGGGTGGGTGGGTGAATGGGTGGATGGGTTGATGTGGGTGGTTGGGTGGATGGATGGGTGGGTTGTTGGATGAATGAATGGGTGGGTGGATGGATAGGTTAGTGGGTGGGTGGATGAATGGATGGATGGATGGTTGATGATGATGATATGATGATGATGATATTAATGTTGTAGTCGAATGGTTAAGCACTTGACATGAAATTCAAAGGTCGAGGTTCGATCCCCGACACGGGACTTGTCATTTGCCAACTTGGCATTAATTTTCGTTTGCCACTCAATACCCAAGATAGAAATGGAGAACCGATAGGATGACGAAAACATTTCTGTTAGTAATTGCCCTTGTCCTTACTGTGACCATACTGTAGGAATACTCCACAGGGAGTGGAGATGGTGTACATCCTGCGTTAACGAATTTCGATGATCAAGGTATAATACTATCTGTTAAGCGCTTAGAGACGGTATTCCGTATTAAGCCCTCTATTAAACCAGATTTGTATTATCATCATTATAGAGTGCACATGTCCGTCACGTCGTTACACTCCTGGCGTTCCACCATTGTCAAATCGGCCATTGCTGGGGGCCAAATGTGTAGTGCCCTGGCATATCGGGTATTGACACCTGGGTGGAGAGTGGCAAATGCGGAGTAATGTCGTGATAAGGGACGTTATTGCCGGGCTTAGATTCAAACTTTCAACCTTTGGATTGGGAGTCAGGTAAATGAACCAGTATGCAACGACTGATGACACTCCAAAATACAACTTAGCAATATATTCAAAAAAGCAATTTGGAAAATGTATAGTGGGTGATCGGCTACCGATCGGTTGCGGAATATTGCATGACATTATCAGATCATCAAAGATTTCGTTAACTATTTTGCGACCGCTCTTGGAAATATTGGCGAATGGTTGGACGGGCAGTTGTTTATGAATTGATCGGTGATCATAAATACATCGTTGGAAATCAATGACCGATGTTCTTACGACGGCGGTCAGTATGACCGGAGCAGGAAACACTATAAACAATTTATTTTCATGGTATTCTTTTTTCCTTTTTTTCGCTCTTTTCTTTCAGCGGAAAAGTATTGATACAAACTATATTCATTATCCAGAATTATATTTATTTATTTATTTCGTTTTAATTCAACAGGGCAGCACCATCAGTAGTTAGAATACTGTTATACCTGGGGGCCCTGCATAACATACAAATACATATAAAGACATACGTATACATGGAAACATCATTACATGGCGAATAGTAAACATGATATAACAGAAAAAATACAGATAAAATTTGAAATGTAAATGTAAGTAGGCGCCTATGGAAATTTCAAAGTGTCTACATTTTAAATTCCTTGTGGGTGCCGGTGTTTGGTGAACGTGTGGAGATTAATCGTTGAACTGATTCGAATATCATTCCTCGATCTGTTGACTTTAGTGTTTCATCCAAATATCTCCCAGAAATAGTCGTCCCGCATTAAAGATCAGTTGGCGATCAGTCGCCAACAAATCTGTGAACTATCGCCTACCTTTAGGAAATCAAGAAAAGCTGTCTACACTACCAATTTGTTTGGCAAAACTGCCGAAAACTTTAAACAACTATAACTCCCGACCAGTGCTTTTTTGGGAGTCGACGACCAGTCGTAGCTCTAGTGTGACTTAGGCTTTATAGAGCAATATCACTGAGATGAACAAAATAATAAACAAATTATTAAGAAGGGAAGGAGAGAGAGAGACTTTGGAAATTGAAATAGACATTGTGAAAAAAGAGAGAGAGAAAAAAAAGCAAATGAGTATGTAAACATAAATCACAGGCTAACTGAGGTTCAACGTAGGTTAATTATGTTGATAAACCCGATAAAATTATGTATTAATGTAAAATAGGTAGTGAAACACAGTAAAACGTGAATGAGAAAAAGATGGAAAACAAATGGTTTATGCGGGCAATGTTTTAGCGCATCTAAAAAGTGTTTTGCTTATTAAGTTATGTTCCAATAGAATTGATTTATTGGAGGTTTTCAATTTTGTTAATTTTCCAATATTGATTAGGTTCAAGTTCAACTACGATTGAATTATACACTTTAGTATATTAATATCATAATTACCTCTTATGAAATATAAAGGTAAATCTCTCAATTTATTTTCAAAACTGATACACACGCAAAAGATTTGCTCACGGTGTTCCACAAATACTTGATCATTGTTTAACAAAAAACATCACAAAAATCAGTTGCAAATTATTGAATTATGTAATCCATAGTGTGAAATATTGAACAAGAAAAAAAAATCACGCTAATGTTTTTATTTCCGACTAATAGACATAACGTTTTGCTTTCTTCGTAGAAACAACTATGTTTAATAAGCAATAGATATTGCATTAGTACGGTTTTAGTATAGAATATGACTGAACAAGAGCTTAAAAGCGTTTAGAGCATTGATAACCTAATTAATATATTGACTCACCATTGAATACACACCGCACGCTACCGATCCTGAGCGTGTGTTATCGAAACAACAACATCTCCTTAGAACCGCCATATCGCTCTTTTTACAAGAGAAAGGACGTTAAACGGAGGCCCCTTGTGGAGAAGAGTCACCACCTTTGCACGCTAAGAACCCACGGCACTATTCGTATAAGAGAAGGGGGAAACCCCAGTATTGTGGTCCACCTACACACACCGACTCAGTTATACTGGGAGGAGAGATCCGAGGGTTACAGTGGTTCAGTTCGTTTTTCACCTCCCAGGCACAGTTGACACCAAATACTTAGTAATAATAATAAAAAGATAAATCATAATTGCTGACTTTATCAGTTTCTCATTCTCTAAATTCGTTCGATAGAAATAAAATGAACAAAATACTTGTGTGGATGAAAATATTTCCTCTACCCGCTCATTCGAAACGAGCGAAATGTATCAAGCTTATACTCAAATGAAAATAGTGGAGGTTTATCCGGGCGGAGTTGGAACGGGATTCGCGCCACGGATAGCAAATATAATGACCTTTCCATTCGAGTAACGTTCACATAATTCCAACCGAGGCTATTCGGTCCCTTGGTTACGATCCACGCGTTTTTCAGCTTCTGAGAATTCAATAGAACAATATCAATTACATAAATGTCAATAAAATTGCGCTCTTATGCATGTTCAGAACAAAAAATTGCTAACAAAAACCACTTATTTGCACTGAGGTGCATGTAATAAATTACTTCAATGCAGTTTTCTTTCCTCTTCAAATTAATTAATTTGATAATTTTACAATTCGACAACATTAACAACATTAAGGGATTTGTAGAATGAGTATAAACACATTCAGCAGCAATAATCACATTAAGAGGATCTAAATACTAAATTCATAATCATTCACTTTACATTGATGCAGTTTCGTCAAACGCAGGAATCGTAAAAAATTGCCCACGGTAAAATAAATATCAATCTTCAATCATGATTCGTTGGCCTGAAAAATGATCTTAGCTATTGAATAATAAATGCTTAGGCATAGATAGCACTTGCTCTTTGTAGAAAACTATGGCCCCAAATTTGTTCAACTATTTATCTTTTCTTTGCAGGGGGAAGGGGGTTGATTTGAATACATAATTTTGTTATATTTGTGCTGATGGCGATATCAACAGGAAAAGATATGTCAACAGCAAATTGTTGTTATTTATGCAATAGACATTGTTGACATCATATCAATCACCAATGTATCTATTGCTGTTATCATAGTTATTGTAAACAGTTATTGGAGATGGCGGTGGTGGGGGTAGTAGTGATGGCGATGATGATGATACTGATGAAGGTGATGCCCGTGATCATGGTGGTGATGGTGGTGGTGATAGTGGTGATGGTGAAAGTGGTGGTGGCGATGATGATCGTGATGTTGACTGTGGTGGTGATAGTGGTAATGGTGATTTCCCCCTTTTTAAGTCTCTCCCTCCCTTTCTCTCTCTCTCTCTCTCTCTTTCTCCTCCAATCCCTTCCTTCCTCCCTACCTCCCCTACCTCCCTCCAACCTATACTTTTACTATTTACCTTTCTTACTTAAAATCTACTTCTCCTATTCATTGTTTTCAAGATTATTGTATTGGTTTTATTTTGTAATAAACGTTTATTGTGTTCGAGGTATGTTACTTTTTTTGAAAGGTATACAAGCTCTTATTCAGCTAAACAATATCATGAATATATTTGAATTTCCGATGCTCATTCGTAAATGACTATTCTCTTTTCCTATTTAATTCAGTCATATCCGTAATTAACTTGCGTATGTCAAAAATATGACGAACGTGAACACAGAGTCTATAGAGGATGCCCTGTCTTTGAGAGTTTGAGAATGAGATTGAGACATCACGTAGGCTCATATTCAGTTAAACAATATCATGAATATATTTTAATTTCAGATCCTCATTCGTAAATGACTATTCTCTATTCCTATTTAATTCAGTCATATCCATAATTAACCTGCGTATGTCGAATATTTGACGAACGTGAACACAGAGCCTATAGACTAGAGGATGTCCTGTCTTCTTTGAGAGTTTGATAATGAGATTGGGACATCATCATGCCCTAATGCAAACTCTTTTCGTTATCGGGAAATCTTGGCTCCTCTAAGGTGAATGTCGAAGGTTTTAAGTCGAGTTTTCTCTACCTCTATAATGTCGAACGAACTCAACCATGATTGATAGTCGCTTTCCAAAGTGTCCCAGGTGACCCTATTTGTACAACTGAAGGTAAGTTTGTTTGGCATCCTTATCCCAAATTCTCTGGTCAGTTTTGAATCACTTTATGGTGGGCTCGTTGCAGTTGTTCCATAATCTGTTGAGTATTTAAATAACTGACTTGCCAGCTTAACTTTGTGCTTAGTTTCCTTATTCGTGGTCACAAGGGTTAACGACACTACTATTCTGTTTGATTGCTTTCACGTAACTTCCGTTTTATATTGTCCGATTTCGGTTTTCCGTTCATTCTTGCGATTTGCTCTGTTGAGTCCAATACGAAAAGCTTTACTATGTTTGCATTGGTTGATATCATTCAAGTTTTACCATGTTCGCCATCATCAGGCGGGCTATAAGCGAGTCCTATAGTTGAAGTGAACAAAAAATTTGAAAAGTACTACTGTCTGGTGATTGTTTATACAGGGACTGTTCTTTGCAGCTTTCTTCTTTTATTCAAGATTTTCATTTCAAGACTCCAGAGGGAGCTTCTTTCCTTGATACTTGGTTACCATCGTTACTGAGAGACTTTGAATGATGGAGTTTTTCCTGATGTCTCAGTGTGTGGCCTATGTTTGGCCGATGATATAGGGCCTTCGGAGAATCTCACGTACCACCTTCTGTTGGTAGATGTTACGAAGGTTTGGTGTTTTTTTTACACTAATGCAGCAGTGTACTCGCAACTACCACTTAGATTTAGTCACATGCGTGTTAATAAGTGTCGGTTCCACTGATTGGTGCTCTTCATAAATTGATTTACAATCATTTGTAGTCATTTTAATTGTACGCTCAGAAAGTCTTCATAAACACAGGGATACAACAACAAATAAGTATCAAATCGACAACATTGGGTTTTCAAGCTCCGAGACTTTATTAACATTTAACCAAAGAAAATCTGTCTCAAAACCCTAAATATTGACTACTCTTAAAGGGACTTGGTCACATTGTTCAGATGAGAGAAAATGGTGCTAAGGAGTAAGGAGGTAGTGACTTCAATGTTAGATGTACAATGATAATGTGAAAATTTGAGTGAAAACGGACCATTATTAACGATAATACGTGAGGAAAACTGATCTAATCGATTCCTTAATTGTCCCAACTATATTATTACAATTTAATTACATTTTAGGTGAATGCAAATCGTTACAAAGCATTGCCTCTTCATACCTTTCCAGACATTTAAGTGTTGACAGATGTTTAAGAGCCTGTCTTACGTCTTGTTTTCAAGGAAAAACGGTTGGGAAAAATTCAAAAATGGTTGGGAGAATTTACTGTTAATCACTATGAGAGGGTGTTGCACAGTAACGCCTTCGAAGAAAACCATAAATAACTTTGAGGTTTGATAATTTTCTCAGGAATTTTTGCCTGTTAGAGGGTAAGTACAGTAAAAGGAATATAACTACATTGCATACAAAAATTACACAGTTTTTTCATCAACCTTCATCAATGTTACCGAGTCACTTTAATAAAATGTGATATTAAATACATTATGTAATATCATTCTGAGCCCATATTTATAACACCTATTTTAGCTAGTTTTCAACTAATTTCAAATAGGTTGTTATTTTGTCAAATCCACTTGATGAAGACGTAATGTACGTCAAGATTGTGTATCCTAAGAAAAAACTATTCGATTTTAAGCATGAATGTTGTATAATATGGGCCTTCATTAACATCATTAACAAAAACTATTGCAGTCATTATTCATCAGTGTACAAGTTTTTACATTACAAGCATGAAATGGACTCGTTTGCAGGCACTAACCCCTGTCCTTAGATTTGCGTAACTGTATCTGCACTTTGAGACTACGCTGATATCATACTACATAGGCTCTGTACTTAATCTGCTCCGGACACAGTCAGAGAATGGCAGATATAGGTTCTGCTCAAGACTTTAAGAGTTGTGGTCAAGAGTCAAATTAGAGTCTGTGCCTGCGGACCAGTAAGGGATGAACCAATTACACCTGCTTTCCACTTCAATCTAACTATGGTTAGATCTTTACTCTACTGTTTACTCTTTTGTTGCAATTTCAACATGCACATTAAGCTTCAAACATATTCTGGATACATAGAAACTGAATAAGTAATATTTGCAAAAAGTCGCAATTACGTAGTACATCAACATATTTAGTTAAGAACGGGGTATAGGAAAGTTTAATGAATATAGGCCTGATAATGGAAGTAAAATGTATGTTGCAGGTAAACCTCCTTTTTACAGCAATTTGATACCGACCTCATTATCCATTTCAATATTTTTCTATACTGTTCACTATTGTGCTTCAGCGTCAACATAAACTTTAAATGTATTTCTTCGAAAGAGAAATAGAAGGTATGTGTAATGCATGCGTATACAGGTCGACAGTCAAGACCAATAAATGATTTTTTTTTACCAATATCTTTTTTGCCTTGAGAGGCATTTTTTCCCAGGATATACAAATTATGAATATGAGTAAAATTGAACCAAAACAAAGGTGCAGTTTGATTCAAAGAGGATGTACAGTTTAAAGGAAGGGTATTCTATAGACACTACTTCAGATCAGCACTGCTTCAGATTTACGTATACTGCCATCTGCTGCCCGCAGCGCCCACAACGCTCACAATGCTTGACAAATGGACCATTTTCGTAATGTAATCAAAACTTGATGAATAAATCTTTGTTAAGTCCATGTTCAAAATGTATATTATTCAACTGTTACAATTAATTACATTTCAACTGTGCGAATGCGAATTCCGTAGAGTAATTGTTGCTAGGTAGGACAAACATTATGGCTTGTCCGACCTGACAACACGGAATGTATGTAATTCGTATTATTTTGAAATACAATTACTCACAGTGTCATTTTTCAGAGAGCAGCTGTAATATTCACATGATATGGTGGATGATTACGACAATTTTGGTAGATATATCATGTTGTACAAAATAATTAATAGGAAATAAAATCATAAAAAATGAGGGGAAATGAAGATTCATGTTTTGTTTAGTCTTCTTTAAATCCCTTTTTGCCGCGGTTTACCGCGTCTTATCTTGATAAAAAAAAGCCTTAACAATGATTTAAATATATGAGCCTCTCGATAGGCCAGGGTTTTTCATGAAACTGTCATAAATAAATGATCGCCGAGAACCCATTGAAACGCGTGAATTGAATGCAACACGCGTTTGAAGGGATGTCTATGAAATTCTACTCATGTCGGTTTTGTAATGCGATGCCCATCAGGATGATTTTGCTGTTGAACGTTTTATGTTAATATGGTTAAGCCACCATGGCCCTTCCTCGACCTTCGCTAAGTTCTTGGTATTGCGAGATGACGCAGAGAAGACACGTGATCTGAAAAAGAGAGATCAAATGAAGCAACATAAGAATTGTCTGGAAAAAATGATCCAATTAATACAACCTGGTTCGATACTTTCTACACGCAAAAAAGTATTAAAACTCTTTAATACATTTGCTTTATTTAAGTACGGTTAAGTGGAAACACATGTCCCTCTAATTTTAATATTTGTTTTAAATTAAAAAAAACCCCACTACTTTCAGCGTTATTTTTCATGTAG
The DNA here is from genome assembly GCA_035222895.1 of Strongylocentrotus droebachiensis. Classification (NCBI taxonomy): domain Eukaryota; kingdom Metazoa; phylum Echinodermata; class Echinoidea; order Camarodonta; family Strongylocentrotidae; genus Strongylocentrotus; species Strongylocentrotus droebachiensis. Next base: position 13,501 of record JAVYIG010007355.1, read on the forward strand.
TATTTGTGTAGAAGTACTAGTGCTTTGGAGTCCGTATTGATCAAATCGTGCACTTTGCGAACAAAAATATATATGTTACACAGTATTCAGATATGCGATATCACTACTAATAGTATTTACTGTCGCTTCTGAGGTTTGATGGCGATGTTCTGTTCAAATATTGAATACTGGAATAGGAGGTTGTACAGCTTAATGATAAATGGTTAGTGTATACAATGTAAAAAAATTAATCGTTTCATAATACAAATTCCTCTAGATGCCTTATCAGTTATGGAGTTAATTAAACATTTCAATTTAATATTTTCATACATATCAATTAGGTTCAGTCTCAAAATTCCTTTCTGGACACTGATCGAGAAGTATTAAAAATGCTGGAGGTGGAAATAATATTTATTAGCTTCCTCGTTCCTAGTGTTCCCATGTGAAAGAACATCATACTGACAATGCCACCTGAAAAGATTTGCTCTTGAAATGCTCCCATATTTCTAAATATGACCTGAAATAGTTTACAACCTTTGTGTTAATGTGCAGTCATTATGGTCATAAAATAATGTCCCTATTTATTGCAACCAATATTCTATTACAACCGATTGATAGTTTCTTTAAAGGAGAATTGCCATAACCAGCACATACTACAGTATTGGCTCTGTATATGTCATACACATTATCTACCTGTGCTACATAGTAATTACCATGGGATAAATATACCAAAAAATTCAAGATTAATCCATACCGGTTAATCTACATAAGGGATACCTTGGAGTTAATCAAGACTGGAAATTGGTAACTTTGCAAACCCATTGGCCCAAATTCAAAAAGGAGGTTTGTCGACAAACCTAGGTTTATATGCGTCATATGACTCGTTTCGACACGTTTGCAAGTTTGCAACACGTAGGCCCGAATTCACAAAGGAGGTTTGTCGACAAACCTAGGTTTATGTGCGTCATATAACGCGTTTCGAAGCGTTTGTCGACAAACCTCCTTTGTGAATTCGGGCCTACGTGTTGCATAAAACAATCCTTCCGCCTATGGATTTGCGCATAATTGCGCGTGTGACAAAGGAGCAGCCGTGCAGAAAGGCAAATAAAGCAAGCAAACTGTTAAAATACTTACGTTGAGGGCAGTAAATAGGAGCCAGATGACAAGGCTCACGATCAGCACGAGAGATCCGAGTCCCTTCGTTAAAAACAAAAGGATATACAAATTACAGTCATATCATTTTGGTGAACCAAAGTTTATGAATTATTTTTTTTGCGACAGATTTTAGTAATAGGAGACCATCAATTTAGTATGTCTCAAGAAGTCTGAAATAAAGAATCACAATACATATCTAATATATTGATAATCTCTTTGATATAGGCCTCCATAATTAATATAGAGGTTATCACATTCAACGAAAATTATCGTTCATGGAATTTTCATTTTATTCAAAGCTTATAACCTTCTTTGTAATAGACCTTCTTTGTTGTAAAGCTTTTGAGTTTTCCTTTTCATATTCAAAGTCTTCGCAACAAAATTCACGAATCGCCATTAAGGACACTTTTGACTAAGGAGGTAAACGAAGCTTTCCCTTTGCTTCGAGCTCAATGAAATAATTCATTGACCACATTTTTATGTCTCAAGACTATCATGATTTGACTTTTCATTAGTGCTTTTATTTTGAAGAAGAAAAAAAGGAACGAGTTATTAATTTGTGCACAACTCTCCATGCCTTTTGTACATCATGATCAAATTTCATTTTGTTCATTCTTTCTTGTGATTGAGATAATCTACTCCCCTGAAAGCAAGGTAAAGAATGCAAAATGATATTCTACTTCACGTGTTATGAAGTCGGATCAAGAACACAAATAAATACGAAGAAAACGAAAGAATTTTGAAATTTGATGTACAAAAGGCATGGAGAGTTGTCCACAAATTATTCCTTGCCCGATTTTGTTAAAATTTTCACTGGTTTGATTCAATTATCTATAAATTTACAATAAAAGTAACTTAATATGAAGGTTTTGGTTCCCTAATAGCTTCTAAATGTATTTAGTGGTGGCCCCAATATCCCCAAAAGTATCAATATTAGGTATCAATTTATTTATTTTGCATATGAGAAGTACTTAAATTGGTCAAAAGAAGTGAAAGCGAAACTAGCCCCCTGCCCGAATGTTAGGAGCTTTAAAATCCTTGACCAGGCTGCCGCCGTCATCAGATTCTTATAAGTGGGGAACGATTTGAGAGGGTGGGTGTGGATAGGGGCTGCCCCTTCTACGGTATGGGTTTTTCAGAGTTGTGTGTTAAAAATAAGCATTTTAAAGCATTGTAGAGTAGAACTTAAGTAAAAATAATAAAGCTGTATTATTCATAGAAAACTCACCGGATAAAGAAATATCTTTGTGGTGGAGGGAGGTAAACTAATCGAATATAGAGATGGAACATTTCATGTGCATGTGATACAAACAGACTGAAACAATAAATAGTGCTTTTAAGCAAAGAATCAGATCCCCAAATAGTTGGAGTGTCCACTCTGACCCCAACCTAAAGACGATTTTAGGAACGCCCCCTCCCATTGGATACGCCATCGTACAAGATCACTTACGAGGAGGATGAAGATGATAATCCATCCAATGGCTTGTAAAACCACAAGAGCCAAGACCCCCACCATGTAAGGAATCAGCATAGTCTTGATGTGCTGCAAAATGAATCGATAGAAATAGACATCCACCAACCATAAATATTAAATAATTATCTGAGGAATTGATAACATCAACGAAATCCTTTTCAGATTTTATTATAACTGATTACAAATGCAAATGACTGGAAGCCGTTTAGGAAAAACAACCCGAGATTGCCAATTGCAATTAAAGGTATGAGATATAATGAATGATGTAATAGCCCATCGTTTTTCAACTTTCTGATAGTCACGGTACCCTTTTAAGAAATTAAGAGTTTTGCGTCACCCAAATCCTAAATTTATCAGAGAATATTCAGTTGGCACCATTCTGGCACATGTCAAGTTCCATAAACATACGTAGGGGCATATTTGTAACATAATTTTGCGAGCTTGCGTAGCGAGCGAGAACAAAGAGTTTTACCATTGAAATAAAATAATAAAAATATTTTGTAATCAACACATTAGAAAAAGATATTAAGTACTGTATGCGGGTACCTCGATGCCGAATGTACATTAATTAAAAAAAAAGGGTATACATGATTGTGTTCGATTATAACCTCGATATGCGAATATGAGAATATTCGGGCATCTCGTTACTCCAGTAATTTTTGTATTCGTTTTTCACGAAATCAACGTTATTCCTAAATAATTTGTTGATTTAACTAAATTTCCCTCTAAGCATATTCATTTGATTGGTGTCATTTTCGTGTATTTATTATCACATTATTGATAAACTTGTTTCAATGGCCACATTATATTTCATGGTCGTATTTATCCAGTATTAGTACTGTTATTTCCAATGGCCCTGTGCAGCAACCCCAGTTGTATCCTATTACCTTCACCTGGGTGGAGAGTGGCAAATGTAGATTGTTGCTTGCCAAAGGACATTAGTGTCACGAAAGTTCCTTCTTACTCGTTCATCAATTACCTCTCTCTCTTTCTCTCTGTCTCCTCCACAATGTCCGTCACTCTAACCATGAATGTTAGGTCCATGCTTTAACACTCTCCCATTCATCCTTCCCCTTTCTCTCTCTCTCTCTTTCTCTCTCTCTCTCTCTCTCTCCATCTGTCTATCTCTCTCTTTCTCTCTCTCTCTCTTTACATACTATCTATTAGATATTTCAAACGGAGCAAATTAGCGGACTTTTTGGCATGTGTTCATTCGAGGATATGTATATATTCCTCCGTCGATCATTTCAGTTACTTCTTACAGTCAAGTACTGCAATGATATCAGATGTGGTCTCAGCGCGGCACGGTGTGACTTTTGCGGTATTTCAAATAATTTTTCTAAAATCAAGACTCAGTGTAAAGGCAGGGTAAATTCCCAACATCGCTACCACTGCAGGTACCACTGCTGTAATTAATTTTTAATTGCGCCATCTTTCGGTGCAGACGGACATCGAACGATTTCAAGTTCATGTACCCATGCATATCGGTAGCCTCATTTAGAGCGCATCTTTAAGGAGTCAACGAATAAGCATGTTTGTGGCGTCCTGTCCAATATAATAGGGATTTTTCGATTTGCACGACGAGAACGTGGACTGCAACGTGAGACATCCTTTTAAAGCACTGCCCGTGCCTTTTCCATATTCAAACAATAACATAATTCCATAAATATTTTAGCAAAACATTTGAACGTCAATTATACACATAATATTTGTTTAAATATAACTAAGCAAATTGGCAGGAAATTAATTAGCTTAGTTATATTTGAACAAATATCCTATCATGCTCATTAAACTCTTTACAATGGCTTGGCAAAGTATAGACGGTGAAAATAAATAACATAATCGCAAAAACTGTCACGCCATCACCTCAAGGTCACGTTCAATATTTGTTTTCCTCTTTGCCTCTAATGAGGTGTTTTTTCCATATTCAAACAATAACATCATTTCACAAATAATTTAACAAAACAACGGAACGTCAATAATACCATAATATTTGTTCAAATATAAGTAAGCAAATATGATACTTTCCTGCAAATTTGCTTACTTATAATTGAACAAATATCCTACCATGTCGAAGGTTTATGTTGTACATCCTATAGAAATCGTGATCGATTTACGTCATTGGGACATTGTAATTTGGGGGATTTTAACCGTAGCGGTTTATTATTTTGATTGTCTTTGTGGGGAATTCTACAATGGTTGATATTTAGACAGGGTGACTCATTATTACCAATAGTGGTGGTCTTCCCGAGGCCCTGTTAAACATAATGAGGTACATTATAGTTTAACAAATATATATATGATAATACTATGAATAACAAAATCTTGAACATAAGTTCATAACAGCAATAAACAATAAGTAAGAACATGTATAAACATATATACAAAGTATTTGGTATCCTCATAATAAAATAATGTTTTTTTTTTTTTTGCTTTGCTTTGCTTTTCGTTCAAGAAAACGTTGTTGCATATAGACAGTAATTAGTTTTTAAATCCGATGAAAAGTAACTATTAGCATACGTCGGTAAGTAAAAGACCTTGGAAAAAGGCAACATATACTTTGAGCGTTCTATTGTTATAAAGATGGGGAAGGGAAACGTAAGAAAAGTACAACAGGATAAGGAATCGGTTTATATATTTGAAATAATTTTTTTGTATCATAATCGTTTTATATATTTGAAAGAGAACTCCCCTAAAAACGGACGATACCATTATTTAAAGGGGTTTAAAGCGGAAAATAAACATTCTTGGAGCAAGGAAAAGGGAGATGTTATATTTATACAAGAAACTTATATCAGATTGCGGACAGGTGGAATTCTATGTGGGACAGTCATGTTTGTATAATCACGGATCTACTCACAGCAGAGGGGTACTTATTTTAATCAAGACTTCTGTTGATCTTATGAAACGCCTATTTCCGACGAGGGATAAAGAGGCACGTAGGATGACAAGCTAGGGTTTTTTTCCTCCAAAACAAATACACAAAAAATTGAGGGGGGGGGAGGAGGGTTCGACCCCAACCCCCCTCTCTGCGTGGGCGCCTGTGCGTATATATATATATATATATATATATATATATACGTATATACATATAAATATATATATATAAAGTGTGTTATATGTATTACACACTGCTGTAAAATACCTCATGGGGAAGGTTGTGTTTTGCGAATATGATTTGAACTGGCCATTGTAGCTGAAAACTACTTCGAGTTGGACATGGTAGCTTTATGCTCCAGTGTATGCAGGCGCAGATATTTGTATAAATTGATCGAAAAATCCGAAAGTAATACCCGGCTCATTCAGGGGTGGATTGTAGCAGTGTAACATATGATGTAAAAGTATGAAGACGGTTTATCCTTCTATATTCAGTTGGGAAAGTTCATGTTATAATTGTTGATATTGTTATGGTGTCGATATTCAGGGTAACAAGAAAACATTCTCTATTAAATCTCAAATAACCGCAAAAATAAATTCTGATTTTTTTTTACTGGGTATATCAAAAAGGAAATGACGTACTGAATTGGAAAATTGGCAGAAGACACGAAAGCCTGGTCAAGTTTCAAGAAATATCAACACTGATTTACTCTCTCAAAAAGAGTGAATGTTCACTATTTTTCACTCCCCCGGGAGTAAAGTTAGAGGTTTCTCGCATAGGATTTATTTTAACGTGCTTTCTAGAAGGAAAAGTGGGAATTTTTACTCCATTTTCACTACATTTGAAATCCCCAGAGGTGTCACGTTTATAGTGATCACACGATTTTTGTAAAGAGAGAAGGAAACATTTAATATATATTCACTTATTGCGATTAGGTTTCTCCTCACTATAGGGAGAAGATTCACTTACTAATGAGTAGACACCACAGGCAATGGAACCACTCCTGACGTTAGAAAAACAACAACAACTTTGCATAATCGCCATGATGAATTATTTCTTGTATCGCCACTTTATTCAGTTAAGATGATTTCACTTTAGATGATTTTGACAAAAGATGATAAACAGTTGAGCGTAGTGTTGCAAATGTTAGTAGTGAACGATCGATGGTTATGTGTGGTGATCAGATAACCCGGTCGAGGAAGTGTAACTTTGACAGGGTTTAACGGCTGTGTTATACCTGTCGTATTTGTCATACGTTTTCAGTTCCTGAATCCTGATTGGTTGCTATCTTTATCGAGTACGCAATTCTTTTGTTCTTCTTCAATTAATGAAAGACTGAAAACAAATATCCTCTTCTGTCATTACACTCATAAAATATTCTCACTCTTACCTCAGAGTATTCCTCTTTAACTTCGCTTAGTTTCTAATCTGTTTCTCTCTGCTGCAACGGATGACTGAGTAGCATGCCTTTAAACTAAAGTGTTGTCGAAATCCTCTTGTACCGACTTTGGGCTGAAGCAACGAATGCTGGCAAGAAGCTCTTATTTAACCTTTAATTTTTCACGTGCTGTTAGAGACAAATACTGTATGCACCTTACACAACTTAAAGGTCTAGAACAGTTTTGGAAACGCCCCCTCTCAAAAACTGAAATGGAAGATCTTATACCAATCATGTGAAAGAATATTTCTTGACTTATTATTATATCGATCCGGCCTGGGTAGATATCATGAATGCACTTCAACATTAAACATTTGGGTAAATATTTTGCTTTTTTGCGAATTTAGGTTGAGGTATTGTCATCGAAACCTCTAAAGGCAATATTGAATGGATATTTTGCACCCAAAACCAATGAACCGCAATTTTACACTACCGGTCTATATCTGCAATGTGCAATGGACGAGTGAGATGTGAGATGTGTGATGCGATGCCATAACATTACATACGTACATACATATGTTATATGATAATTATAGTATACTTTAAATATAGGCCTATATACAAACACAACAAAATAAGAAAGAGGCAGCGAGGTCAAAATAAGAAAACAAAAGTCTTACAAATGATGCTCGACAAGTAAAAAAGTGTCTTCATAATTATTTTGTGCTACGAATTATATTGTGTAAATATTTCTCTTTTAATTTAAAGCACAAGTAGTAAGGAATCGGAAGGCAGGTCTTAACAAAAATTGTTTCAGGGTTTGGGGCAAGCAAAAATTATATTTTGTTGAATCTCAAAAGTTTTTCTATGAAATCAATACGGATGTGGGAAAACTGTTCCTTTACTGCATTCATTTAAAGAATCGAAATATAAAAGAAGAACAGTATTTGTGATTTGTGTTCTATGGACAGGAAGCGAACGTTACTGATTCAACGCTCCAATAAAGTCTTTGAATAGTAGGCCAACCACAACATGTCAAATTAATAGTTGTGAAACAGTCACGTATTGCTTTGTATCACTGAAATTCAAGAGGATTTAAAAAAAAAAAAATTAGTCTTTGTTTACACGGTATTTTGCATACACATGAAGTTTCTATTTGATTTTTGTTTAAACCAGCTGTAATTGATGGCTCTGAATAAACTGATATTGCTTTTTAAAGAAATTCTGTGCTGAGTTTTTAGAATGAGACGCCCTGTTGGTATATACCTGGCTTTGTTCAGCTGCAAAAAATATCAACATCTTTTCTAATGACTGATTAAAGAATCCAATGCTAATTATTCCAATAAATGTATCATCAAGTCATGCAACCCACCTCCCACACACACACAGGCACACACTTAAAACAAATGTAGTATTACAAGCAATAACATACAATTGAATAAAATAAACGTTTTCAATATTGTTTGCTTAATCATAAACATAATTTTATAAGTTATTTGCAGTATAACTTAGCAACAAAGTAAACTTATAAGTATAGCTAAACATGATATATGTCAATTGTAAATCACTTATAAAAAACTTAAACAAATCTGGAGGTTATTTTACTGGAACAATGCCTACTCCTCCCTGCCTAGATGATGATATGAGCGACATGCCATGAAATAATTATATAATTATTACATCATGAAGGAAGGAGGCTCTCTATGTTAATTTGAAGACAAACTCATCACCCGGCATTAAACGATTTTACAATTAACCTTGCTCGCAGCCTTACGACTCTTTTTATCTAAATTAAAAACATAGTTTTTGCACTGTTTTTTGTTGTTCTTCTTCTTAGTTTATATTATGTTAACAATATGGGTTTACTCATGTTTTTAACACAAGAGAGAGAGAGAGAGAGAGAGAGAGAGAGAGAGAAAAGAGCGACTTTGGCTGGAAACCACACAAATCTATTTCCTACCATACCATAATATACGGACTGGCACACTCTTTATTTTATGTCACAGTATCGTAGGTAAATACGACATTTCATGCGGCTTAGCTTGTAACAAGGTTAAAAGAAGAAAGAAAAGCACGTTTGAAAGGAACATTCTGAAAGGAAGCGTACCTTGATTGAAATGATTTGTAATTATGTTCACGCTTCTAAGTTGTACAACAAAAAATCATTTGGTATGGTATGATATATTTTATTTATTCACGGTTAAAAACGAATACAATAATTGTGCCCGCATTCAGCAAAAGCTGTTTTTCAGCGAGGCCGTGATTACATATAATTAGAACAGAATATAAAACAATGGAAATACAATTTACAAACAAATATGCAAGTTATAATAAGTAAACATATTTACGGAAATTTAAGTACATAATAGAATCATAGTGACAAAGTGAGTAAAAAAAAATATAAAAAAAGATCGCTGATAGTAAACTAGGGAGCGTGGGTGCGTTGAAGGTCACAAACATGTTTGTTGAATAGATTCTTTAGAGTAATATCACAATGGGAAACTATTTCAAATGTCCCCCAAAATGGCACGTGCCCCCCAAAAAATTCCAAGATCGGTTGAATTTGTTTAGACCCCTTTTTTGACCTCGATCGATTACATGTATGTGCCCCCCCAAAAAAAACATCAAACTCTGGTTACGTGCCTGGGTAGGTATGCTCTACTTGAACCTATTAAAGAGGGCTTTGAAGCCTGTGAAGTGATGCAATGGACAAGTGAGATTTTATCATGAAATAAGATGTTACAAGGCTGGTAACACTATTTTAAAGTGATCATGTGCATTGAAATAAGGTCAAGTGAAAGCTTAGAAACCTTGAATCACTTCAAACAATGAAGCACTGAAAAACACTAATCAGGTCTAAACATTTAGAAGGATTTATAAAGACCAAAGCAACGCTTGCATATTGCCTGACCCATATTCGGTGCATCAGAATAAACTTGGTACATTATAGACTATGACGGCACTTATTGAAATCCCTGATGCTCATTCATCCAAGCAGACAAATTATAAATAAGGTATCATTAGACAGGAAACAAATTACCCTCCAACATAAGATAGATTTATAGGTCATATTATTATGAAGTGTTTAACTTTTGTTTTTAAGTGGCCCAAACATTGTGGAGCGTGTGTGCAGCGCTTTGTAACTACAAGGAAAAGGCGCTATATCGAATATCTTTTGGATTGGATTGGACTATTACGACTTTTTAATTATGGGCTACTAAAGCAGGTTATACTTTTTTTTGATAGGCATTGTATAATAATGCTTAGTTTCTTTTAACTAAAGGCATTACAATCTTAACCCCCAAAAAGTGACGTCATTTCGAAAGAACAAAATACCTTGAATGAAAAATGATATGCTTTGTTGGTCACGCACACCAGTTTTGTACGAAAGAAATCTGGGGAGCGTGGGTAATGGGCATTCCAAAGCATGTTTGTGGAACAGATTTTAAAGAGTAAAATGACAATGGAAACTGAGGGAGTTAAAAATCCATGCGTGTCTAAATTTGGGCATATTTCTCCATTTTGCTTTGATGCAAACATGGCTGGATACAAGAGCAATATACAAGAATAATACGAGAATCTTAACATAACTAAAAAGGGATTCTAATATTAAACTAGTTTTCAGTTAATGACACTTTTGATAAAAAAAAAAGATGAAATTCACGTTCCCAGAACAAAAATGGAGAAGGTTCTAGATTATATTTATTTATTTCTAAAGTCTAAAGTAGGGCTTATTCACCGTAGGTTAAACAGTTTAAGACATCAATACCGAACCATAATATGTTAGCGATGGAGTGACATACCCGAAGCCAGCAATTTTCTCCTTATTAAGCTCACGTGGAGAACAGTAGTAAACTAATAAACTATTCTGGTGCTTTAACTATGTAGGGAATCGGAAACTGTGTTAATTTTGGGACCATAAACCTCGTCGCTTTCGATAGGCCAATGCCCAGTATCACTGATTCTAAAACTCATTATATATATCTCAATTAAGAAATCCAGCCATCTGATTGGTCAAAATTGCATTCATAAACTTTAACTATTCCTGTAAAATTCCCGGTAAAATTCCAAACCCATGTAATAGTTCTAAAAAATAGTTCTAAAATCCCAGTAACCATGATTACCCATAGGTTTACATGTTAAAAAAATGGTTTCAGCGATCGAGGATACCGTACGTGTGCGAAGAATTAGTCGGTATTTTCATACAAGACAAGACAATTCCAAACAAGACAAAAATGGCTAAAGAAACTCTCCCAAGATTTCAACTTATCAAATGCAAGACTCGTTGACAGCAAGAACAACAAAAAGGGTACTTGAAATTATAGTGAGCACGTTTTTTGTGTGTATTGCCCTCGAAAATTTAAAAATCGCATCCCCCTTTCAGCACCAGGTAAAATTAACGTGTTTTAACCTGCTTTCACCGGGGGAGGGGCCGCCGCCCCCCCCCCCCTCCTCCCTCCCTGGATCCGCCACTGCATAGTGCAGTGGCCGGCGACTTGAGCGCTGTTTTTCTGATATGCTAGGCGTGGTGACCGTAGTTCGCATGGTGCTGAGAACGGTCACAAAATGACCCTGGGTAACTGTATACTTATGGTAGGCCTATAGTAGACGCATCTCACACTCAGTTTTATATTTATAACATAGAAAACAATACTTCAACTTGATGAAAGTGTTTAGAAATGAATATAAAATAAATTGAAACCCCTTGAATCGCATCAAACAGGCAAGTGAAGAGAAAGACCTTCTTCTAAACACCCCAAAGACACAAATAATGGTTGTCGATAGGGATAATAATAACACTGACTTCACCGTAGCTGGAAATAAGATTGCAGTAGTAAATCGGATTGAGTACTTGGGTTCAATTATCACTGACAAAGGAGAGAGCACCGTAGAGATAAGAAGAAGAATGGCAACGGCGAGATCAACGGTACAAAACATGTCTCACATCTGGAAGAGCCGAGGCCTATCTCTCAGTCTGAAGGTTCGTCTGCTTCAAGCAACTTCCTTCTCTATTGCGACTTATGGAAGTGAGTCTTGGGCCATGACAAAGAATGACAGAAAGAGAGTTGATGCCTTTGAAATGTGGTGCTACAGGAGGCTGCTGCAGGTGTCATGGAAAGATAAAAAGACAAATGTGTGGGTCCTGGAAAAGATTGGAACAGACTTGATCATCAGAAGGGGAATCATGGAGAGAAAACTAAACTATTTTGGGCACATTGTTAGGAGATCTGAAGGGGTTGAGAAGCGAATACTGCAAGGAGCAGTCGAAGGAAAACGGGGGTAGAGGCCGTCCACCAATATCTTGGACTGATGATATCAAGAAAGTGTCTGGACAAGGAATGAAAGGTGCAACACTAATGGCAGGTGAAACAGTTGCATGGCGTGCTCTCGTGAAGACCACAGCAGCGCTTTACAGCGCCACCTGAAGTTGATGATGATGATGAAACCCCTTTTATCTATAATTGTTATCACTTTTAGGCCTGAGCGTGAAATTTTCAAAGATCAGCGTGCGAGCGAGAGAAAGGAGTAAACTGCGTGTGTCAAAGGGTGCGTTTAAGCTCAATTTTGAAGGCAGAACGAGCGATTTGAAACGCTCATCGTAATCGCAGTTCCACGGTGTACTGTTTATGCTCACCTCTCTGGCTCCTCCAGGCAATTCTCGCTGGGTGGCCTTGCAGATGGATTCGCAAACCTGCACTGCGCATGCTACGTAGACCCACTAGAGGTCATTGCGTTGACCCCACTTAAACGCGTTTACAAATGATTGTGCGTTTATGCTTCCCGTGCTTTGAACTAAACGCGTAACAGATGCCTGATTCTGGCCAGAAAAAAATGAGCATAAACATACCCTTAGAGAGATATATTACGTGCGTGAAGCGCACAAACACGAGTGCAAAGCGCGAAGTCCCGTGCCGCCGGAGTCCATGGGTGCTTAAGAGCCCTGGAAGCCAGAGGTTTTTAGATGCTCTCTGGTGCATTCACTGCCTTTATTCGAGAACATTTCTGACCAATTTATGACAAATAATTTTACTTCTAAAACTTCATGGGAAGACCGGCTCACATATGACTGTATTCATCACCTCATTGGATATAAAACTAAAGTCGTAAGCGCCTTCTAGTATATGAAAAACATAAAAGAAAGGCCCACAACATAAATCATCCCTGGCGGACTAAGGGGGGGGGGGGGGGCAGTTGCCTCTCAAATAAAAATTCAAACGTGGTTTATTTCTAATTCGATACCAATGATTTACAAATGTTACTGCAATGTCATGATTTTCCGGTAATATTTTCTCACTGTTTTGTAAATTGTACTTTTGTATGCGTTTGTTGAGAAAAAACAAAGTCCCACATTTACAGTCCGGATAATAAAATGCCTTTTTAGAAGCCTACATGTCGGGGGCTCGGGGGTTCGAGCCCCTCCCCGTCACTTAACAAAAAAAGTATGTTATGAAAGAATAGTGACCTACAGTACTAGGGTCACAACTGATTTCTCAAAACCCGAAGCTTGCGTTGGCTCTGCCCTCTTGATGCTTATCTAATCGTTTTTAAATGACTAACAAGCCCTGAGCTTCTGGGGGTTCCACCCCCTGTACCCCACGACAATTAGTGACCGGCCACTGCCACAAAGGTATCAACAACATATGCTCATCTAACTGTACGTAAATGCCTAAAACTTCTGAGCTTCGAGGGGCTCTGCCCCTGGAACCCGCGCTAATTTACGCTCCACTTGCTTTGCGCGATACACTCTACCAGATCGTAAATACCTTAGCCACCCCTACTTTGAAAAATGTTCCGCGGAGCCTACATGTAACATGTAAGAGTGGTGGGGATGCTGATTTTTGTCGTCCCCCCCCCCCAACAAAAAACAAACCAAATTGTTTGCTAATTACACCACTGTTACTCATATAAACACAGTCATAGGGAAATAACTACATACACGTAAACATAAATATAGGGTGCACTTACTTCGTTTTCTAAGTTGACATGAATGAATGAGATTGAAATTATCCAACGGCCCAACATTATAACGATCATTGTTTAGAAAAATCGGCAAATGTTGCATTATTACACACGCCTTGATAACTATGGCGAGTCTTCGAACGATCCCCATAATGATTTATCGAAACGTTGGCTAGGCTAGGCTAGGTACTACAGGGTCTTGCACTAGGGCGTCTTTGTTGGATTAGGGGGGGGGGGGGGTTGGGTGGGGGGAGGTCTTTTGTGGCACAACCGAATTTTGAAACAAAGGCATTCATTACACCACCCAAAAGATAATTTTTCCTTTTTTTTTCTTCTATTTTTTGTCCTGTTCGTTTCTAAATTAGGGCTTGTTTGGATTTCTCTTCTTCTCACCTATTTGTATGTTTATATATATATGTATATTTTTTATTTAACTTTGTTTGTAAAAAAAAAAAAAAATCTTACCCACAAAATAATTTCAAGGGGAAAAAAAATTCATGAAAAAAAATATTGAAAACAAAAAAATGACCCTCGGTAATGGTGTAATGTGTGTAATTGGTGACATACAGTCCTCAAGAGGGCGACATGCATGGTTAAAAATATATTCATTTCACCAGCTGATAAAATATAACCGGCCATGAAAATATAACAATTTGGATCCTCGCAATTGATATCACGTGACGGACCAATCACCTCTCGGTATCCGTCTAAGCTATCTAATATATGTAATTGTTCGTAGATCGACCAGGTGGGTGGTACAGGCACAACATTACTTATCAAAGGTTTTGTTTAAGTTTGGATTGTTAGAGCTCTTGTGAAGAATGTGCCGCGGGTTTCCATATCCTCAAACTGCTAGCGAACGGAGCAACAACACCAAGCTCTGTAATTATTATTAGGATTTCTGTCTAGTAGTGTCGTGTTTGTGCCATCGAACTGGATCAACCAAATCAATTGATTTATAATGCATTTTAGGCGCCTTGGATTAATTCTCATGTGCGAGAAGCTGCGTGTTTTTAACCTGAGAGCGCATGCATGAAAGCCGTATTGAGTTAATCCCGGATGCACGATTTGCCCACGAGAAGACGCATTGTGTGTGTCCGAACACCGTAACGTCCTTTTCAAGCCAGAAAATTTTCAACCCATTGAAAGATTCGTCATACTTGTTTAGCTCCCTCTGCGGCTAAACTAAGTTATTTAGCTTAGCTTGAGTTCGTGTCTAATTAACACTGTACTCTGTATGTTTGGCATGGATCATTATGCACAATAAAAACACCGTTTAAAAGGGTTGTTTACAAGTAATAAGATCTGTTTAAAATAATTCAACAAGCTGTTGTATTGTAATGAACTGTTAGCATTTTAAACAATTGCGTTTTATCTGTGTATATATAACCGAATTAATTTTTAAAAAGTAGATTTTTTTCGGGGATGTAACTTGGAGGTGTCAATCTAGACACACGGGTTATGGGCGCCCCATTCAAATTTAATTCTCCAACAATTAATGGAAATAAAGACTAGTGGGTTTTTTTCTATCTCGCCGTTAAAAAACATTTACGTGCTGGCCATAAAGCCAATGTGTTGATTCATGAATTCTTGTTTGGAGACTATGCTATTCCATTGTCATTTAACCCATTCAGCTCGGAATTATTCAGCCTGATAGCCACCTCACAAACGAGATTAAAAATCGAACATGCCGTACCTTGAGACCGCTCAGCGCGAGGCACAATGCGTGTGCGTTCAAGCGGCCGGCTAGGCTTCGACTAACGGGAACCTAGCGCATGCGCAGATCATTCGGCAATCGGGCTTTGTCTCGTCGAGAGCACGTTGCTCTGCTGTGCTCCAAGCCTCTCAGTTCTTTCAGCTCTTTCGTAGGGTTTCTTCTTCGTTATCTTTGCAATGACGAACCTTCGTCATTGCCTTGTTTTCGTTCACATTCTTCTTATTAATATTCTTACTTCTTCTTCCTCTTCTTCCTCTTCTTCTTCTTGTCGTCCGGAATCCCATTCGTTTTGCACGTAGTGCTTGTTATTCCTAGTTAGGTGCTTTCCTCATGTCTTTTTCCTTTCAAATTTCATAGGCATAGTCTCTAACATCTCATCAAGGTCACTACATTCTTCGATTCTCGAAATCACTCATGCATGACCGTCCAGGCGCCATTTTGTCCGTTTCTGGTCCATTTTAAGGCCTTTCTATCTCCCTTCCTATCTCCACTATCCTAGATCCTACAAACTTCTAACAAATTCCTCCAGATAGTCTAAGAGATGTTCTTTCATCTGCGACGAATAACCTGCCCTTCAAAATGCCATCTACATACTCAAAATTCAAGTCTGAAACCGACTCCGTCAAAAATCTCTCAAATTCTTGAAAAATTGACCCCTAAATAATCTAAAACTGCCATAACTTTCTCATATAAATTCCGTTTTGCATCTAAATCTCACAGTATCTTTATCTCATAATTGCACATAGCCATGCCAAATTTCACGCTCCAATGGCTATGCACAACATAAATAGCGCCCTCTAAAGTTCTGGGAATTGGCTTTCTCTCTGTGGCCGTATCTCCATAATGGCTTGGCAAACCCGTACCCTTTTTTGGATTTAGATACTTGAAGATATGCCCTTTCCAGCCATATACAAAATTATATACCCTATCACTGACCAAATTTGAGAAAATTGCCCTCCAAATTCGCCATTTTCAAGAAAATTGAGAAATAACTTCAACTTGCTCTAAACCGGCGATCTTTATACCTACATCAATGAAACTTGGCAGACACATGTATCTATATACGTGACAACTGTCTGCTAAGTTTAGTAAATTGTAATGCCCTCTTCGCCAAGTTATCGCCAAAAATGATAAATTTACTATGCTTTACGTAACAGCGCGTTTGATGCGTGCAGTACGTTTTGCGCAGATGACAATGGTTTCAAACTGACCGCACTTGAGTGCCCTTTCGAATGATACCAAGTATGGTATATGTTCACGCAGAAAATTGTGAGTAAATCGCATTTGAACAAGGGTCACTATACGAATTCCGCCGAGTTTCCGCCCTATTATAACACGTTTCGGCCATTACGTCATTTTTTAAGACCGTATTCGGTTGTGTTAGTATGGGTGGCCGTTCGTGCCAAAGCACGCGTCGCAACATGTTCATCATGCACCAAGTCCCGCAGTGCTTGCGAGCCCTTTCTAGATCCCTTCCTCTACTCCAATTCCCTTCAAAATTCGTAGGCGTAGTCTCTAGCATTCCTTCAAGGTCACTGAATTCTTCGTTCTCCGGAAACCCTCATGCGTGACCGTCCAGGCACCATTTTTTCCGTTTCGGGCCGTTTTGGTGACCTTTCTTTCGCCCTAACTATCTCCACTATCACAGAAGCTACAGACTTCTTACATATTGCTCTGGATAGTCCGAGAGTAGCTCCTTCGTTTGACACGTAGAAACATGGCGTCATTGCACGCACATCGTTGTGACACGATTGCATTTCTAGTTTCTTCTTCTTCTTCGCCTCCTTCTTATTTTGTTTCTCTTCTTTCTCTTCCGCATCTTTTCTTTTTTCTTCTCACTCCTATCCCCCTTCTTCTTCTTCTTCTTCTTCTTCTCCTTCTTCTTCTTCTTCTTCATCTCTTTTTATTTAGATACTCAATTTTATGAGAAAAATACACAATTTATAAAAAATAAAAGATTTGAATGTATATCTTTCAATGTTGCATCAAATTAATATGAAATAGTATATCAGCCTAAATTGACGGTTATAATGTCGGACATTATACTTTAGCGAAAATATACAAACATGATAAAATAAAACTAAAGAATAATCCAGAACGGGGGGAGGGGGGGGGGGGTGGAAGGAGAGACAAAATAGCATAATAATGAATAAATACAGTACAGACTATAACACGATGCGTCCAACTTTCTCTCTCTCTCTCTCTCTCTCTTTCTTTCTCTCTCTCTCTCTCTGTCCGTCTGTCTTTCTCTCTCTGGCTTTCTCTCTCTTATTTTGTTCTTCTTCTTTCTCCTCCTCTTTCTCCGGAGAATCTTGTCTTTCTTCTTCTCACTCTTAATCCCCCTTCTTCTTCTTCTTCTTCTTCTTCTTCTTCTTCTCCCTCTTATTCTTCTTCTTCTCTTTTTATTTAGATACTCAATTTTATGAGAAAAATACATAATTTATACAAAGTAAAAGATTTGTATGTAAATCTCTGTTGCATCAAATTAATATGAAATAGTTTATCAGCCTAAAATGACGGTTATAATATCATTGTGTCGGACATTATATTTTAGCGAAAAGATATAGACATGATACAATGAAACTAAAGAAGAATCCAGAATGGGGGGGGGGGGTGAAAGGAGAGACAAAATTGCCTAATAATAAATAAATACAGTAAAGACTATAATTTATACCGATGTGCCCAACTTTCTCTCTCTCTCTCCTCTCTCTCACTCTTTTTCTCTGTCTGTCTGTCTGTCTTTCTCTCTCTCTCTCTCTTTTATATTGTTCATGGCTTCTTTCTCCGGAGAATCTTGTCTTTCTTCTTCTTCTTCTTCTACTTCTTCTCCCTCTTTTTCTTCTTCTTCTCTTTTTATTTAGATACTCAATTTTATGAGAAAAATACATAACTTATACAAAGTAAAAGATTTGTATGTAAATCTCTGTTGCATCAAATTAATATGAAATAGTTTATCAGCCTAAATTGACGGTTACAATATATGTCGGACATTATACTTTAGCGAAAAGATATAAACATGATAAAATGAAACTAAAGAAGAATCCAGAACGGGGGGGGGGGGGGGTGAAAGGAGAGACAACATAGCATAATGATAAATAAATACAGTACAGACTATAACGATGCACCCAGCTTTCTCTCTCTTTCTCTCTATATATATTATATATCGCTGTCTATCTGTCTGTCTTTCTCTCTCTTTCTCTCTCTCCCTCGCTCTCTAAAAAGATTATAGGGAAAACGAAATAGTGTGTAAGTATTTGGAGAGCAAAATAATTAGTTTGTTTTATTTACTAATGTAAAGCGCTTTGAGCATGTTTATGCTATATAAATATCAATATGTATGACTATATTGCAAAATTTTGACAATTGTAGTTTGTAAGTATATGTATTGACAAAGTACATACAAATAAAACCGACACAGAAATGTCGGCAAGTATTTGGGTCCTATATAGAATGTGCGAAAAGAGCTATGTCTTTGTCTTTGGCCCATGCATGTTCACAGGGCTGAGTTACGTAAGAGGAACAATGAATGTTGTGGAGGGTACCGTTCGTTGTCATGGCTATAAACTTCGAAGAGCGGAAGTAAGGTAAGGGTATAATTGGATGACAATGAACTGACTTTGTATACATGTATAACCCTGGTTTATGTTGTTTTTGGGGAGGGAAGGGTCTTGTTGTTTTTGCAGTTGTCGTTGCTGTTTTTAATTTGTTTAAATGGGATCACGTTCCGACATTCTCATAAATAAAAATCATATAACGTAAAGCCAGACTTTATCCTATCTGAAACAATCATTCAAAGACAAAAATCATGCACGATAAAGGAATGGACAAGAATATGTGATAAGATAAAATGTCACAGACAAATAGATGATTATAAGAAATAATTTATCTCTCTTTTTCTCTCTGTTTATGTCTCTCTCTCTCTCCCTCTATCTCTCACTCGGTCGCTTTCTCTGTCTGTCTGTCTCTCTGTCTATCTGCCAATTTTGTTCCGCCGTTTGCTTGTATGCCGGCACCATTCCTTTTTTGAGATAAATTATTATAAAATAATGATGATGTACACAATTTATTATACCTTATATTTATTATAGGGAGCGAAGTAAAAAACTAGCGGCTGATAATGTCGAAATGCGAAGAATATTACTGTACAATAATTATATTTCCAAAGTAAAACTTTTGAATGAAAATCTCTGTTGCATCAAATTGATATAAACAATGTTTATTATGCTATATTGACAATACTGTTATACGTCGGACATTATACTTCAGCGAAAAGATATCTATATGATAAAAAAAAGGACAGACTAAAGGGGGGAAAAATCGGAGCTGGGGGGGGGGGGGATGATCGGAGAGACAAATATTATATAAATAAATACAGTACGGACTACGTCCAACTTTCTATCTCTCCCGCCCCATTTCCCCTCCCCTTTCCCTCTCTCTCGATCTCTCTCTCTCTCTCTTTCCCTCTCTCTCTCTCTCTCTATGTCTGTCTCTCTGTCTATCTGGCAATGTCGTTTTCCATCTTCATCTTTTTTTTATAATGTTTTCTATTCCTCCATTTGCTTGTACGCCGGCAGCATCTCTTCCTTGAGATTAATTATTATAACGTAATTATCTCTGATGATGTACACATTTTATCTTATATTTATATAGGAAACGAAATAGAGAACGAGCGGCTGATAATGTCGAAATGAGAAGAACATTACTGTACAATAATTATACCAAGTAAAACTTTTGATGGTAAATCCCTGTTGCATCAAACTGATAAAAAAAAAGAGTTTATTATGCTATATTGACGGTACTATTATACGTCGGATATTATACTTTAGCCCAAAGATATAAACAAAACAAAACAGGGGGGGGGGGGGGGAGTCGGTGAGAAAAATATCATAATAATAAATACAGTACAGACTACGTCCAACCTTCTATCTCCCCCCCCCCCCTCTCTCTCTCTCTCTCCCTGTCCGTCTGTCTCTCTATGTCGTTTTCCATTTTCATCTTTCATAATTTGTCTATTCCGCCATTTGCTTGTATGCCGACATCATCTCTTCCTTGAGATTAATTATTATAACGTAATTATCCCTGATGATGTACACATTATACCTTTTATTTATTATAGGAAACGAAATAGAGAACGAGCGGCTGATAATGTCGAAATGCGAAGAATATTACTGTACAATAATTATATTTCCAAAGTAAAACTTTTGAATGAAAATTTCTGTTGCATCAAATTGATATTAAAAAATGCTTATAATGCTATATTTACAATACTATATACGTCGGACATTATACTTCAGCGAAAAGATATCTATATGATGAAGAAAAAAAGGGCAGCTAGACTAAAGGGTAAACAAAAATTGGAGCTGGGGGGGGGGATGATCGGAGAGACAAATATATAAATAAAAACAGTACGGACTACGTCCAACTTTCTATCTCCCCCCCTCCCCCCTCCCCTTTCTCTCTCTCTCTCTCTCTCTCTCCCTCGTTCTCTCTCTCTCTCTCTCTCTCTTTCCCCCTTTCTCTCTCTCCCCCTCTCTCTGTCCGTCTCTTTGTCAATGTCGTTTTTATCATATTCATTTTCTGAGTCCGAGTCAAGGATCGCTTCTCGAGCATCTTCAACGCTAAAAAGAGCCTTTCTCCGATGACGAGACATTTTGAGAAACTATCTTACATAGATAAAGAGCAGTTATAAGCAAAGAATTGAGAACTAATTTGTGCAAACAACTATCATGAAATCAAGAAGCTGTACTAAATAGTAAAACTCCGACACTTTATAGCAAGATAAGTAAATAATAGCTGACAACCTTGAAACGAAACAATGGGATGGACTACTAGTATATCGAGACTAGCTAATCTCCCCAATAATAGGTCGGCCCGGTACCGTTCGCATGAGTGACCTGAACTGAGAGCGCTAGGTCGAGCGAGACTGTAATATACTATAAGCGTTTCAATAATCGGCCCGTTACCCTGAATAGAAAATATGACCATATGACCATATAAGGCCAAGGCTCATGTATTGTACGGTGTATCCGCGCGTGCCGTGTACAAAGCATCCAGAGCGAGTATGGAATTCGCTGTTTTTTTTTTTTTTTTTTTAATTAAAAAAAACAAAAAAACAACAACAACAAAGGGAGGGGGGGGGATTTAAGTTTTTTTTTAGGGGGGTTTACACATATAAAAATACCAAAGGGGGGGGGGGTTGAACCCCCAAACCCCCCCCCCCCCCTGCGTACGCCCCTGGTTTCTATTCTTAAATAGACAAACTTCTAGAGTTTTTCCCCGTTGTTTTTAGAATGATTACAAAGATAATAATAATAATAATAATTTTTCGTTGGGGGGGGGGGGGGGGGTAAGGTCACTTTACGTTAGCCGTGGGCATAATTTTTTTATTTGTTTATTTTTTTTAAATTAAAAAAAAACAAACAACAACAACAACAAAGGGGGGGGGGGGGTTTTAGTTTTTTTTTAGGGGGGTTTACACATATAAAAATACCAAAGGGGGGGGGGGGTTGAACCCCCAAACCCCCCCCCTGCGTACGCCCCTGGTTTCTATTCTTAAATAGACAAACTTCTAGAGTTTTTCCCCGTTGTTTTTAGAATGATTACAAAGATAATAATGAAAATGATATTAATAATGATAGTACTGCAGTACAATTATAATGAAGCGTCTAACTTTCTCTCACTCTCTCTCTCTCTTTCACTCTCTCTCTCTCTCATCTCTCTCTTTCTCTCTTTCTCTCTCTCTCTCTCTCTCTCATCTCTCACTCTCTCTCCCTCTCTCTCTGTCTGTCTGTCTCTCTTTGTCTATATCTGCCAATGTCATTTCCATCTTCATCTTTCATATTGTTTTCTATTCCGCCATTTGCTTGCAATATAAAAATACACATTCAATTCATTCTGTCCGTATCATGGACATAATCATAATCTATTTTAAGCAAAGCGTGACCAAGGAATGTAATATATAATTATATATCTTAAAAACAGATATTATTTATATATTATTCATAATATACACGCATATTATGTGAGTGCATATACGTAAATTAGAATTTAAAACAAAATTGTTCATATTATTCGGCAATAATGGTCATAAACTGACTGAATTGCCTAAATAAAACAACAACAACAACGACAGTCCATTCACCGGCCTGTTTGCGTGAGAAGATGGAGCTGGTGGATTATTCCAATGATAGAAAACAATAGCCGGATTATCTGAACTACGGTCTGCCCATTTTCATTCGCTTTGTTATGATCTGCAGTGAAAAAGCAGGAAGTCTATTCATGTTATTGATTTTCGAACCCATCAGTTGCAATGTTTTGTTTGCATCCACTAAATACTAGCTTCTGGTGTTGATATTTCATCAAGAGATTAAGAAATATAACGTAAACATTCAGAAGAAGCTAAAATGAACGGAGAGAAGAATATAACAGTACAATAATAATTATCAGAAGTAAACTTTTAAATATAAATCTCTGTTGCATCAAACTGATATGGCAAAAAATGTTTATTATGCTATATTGAAGGTGTTAATATACGTCGGACATTATACTTAGGCGAAAATACATAAACAAACAGAACAGAAAGACAAAAAAAAGAGCCCAGGGGAGGGGGGGGGGGGGGGGAGTGATTAGAGAGACAAATATCATAATGGTGAATACAGTACAGACTTCGTCCAACTTTTTGTCTCTCCAACCCCTCTCACTCATATTGTTTATTTCTGAACTCTAAATATGAAAGCCATCTTCCTTCGCTTGCTTTTATGTCAACCTCAACTGGCAATATGATTTTGTGTGTCTTGTTTCCCTGTTTAATACTTTTTTCCCATCTAATTACCATTCTTTCGCTCAAAATCTATCACAATCACTAACATAATGGCGCATAAAATGTTAACGCAACGTATTACCATAGCATGAAAGGCGAGTTTGATAGAGAGGGGAGAGGGGAAGGGGGGGGGGGGTGGGGACTGGGGAGGGTGTCTAATCAATAAACTACTGTTTGCGCGGAGTTGGGCAAAGGCAACGTTGAATGTCCGAGATAAAATCATTAGGAGCCAGAGCAAATAACACTGAGTTCCCATAGGAAATATATTTATTCAGATGGTCATATCTCAGCCAATACTGTTATAAATATTAGGACATTATTTTTGATGCTCTTTCGGAAAATTAAGAAAAATTGAGAAATTCAAAACATAGATTATTGATGACGTCACACTTCACCACTTATTTTAATTTTGTTTATTACCTGTGTAACTGTGTTAGATTCTTTTCATTTCATATACCTGGGGACAAACCTTTGATTTTTCCTTCCTCTCGATCACTCCTATTGTTTCATTTCATATTGTTTATTTCTGAACTCTAAATATAATATCCATCTTTCTTCGTTGATAAAATGTTACTTTAAAACGATTGTCTAGTCTGAGTCGTTGGTAAGATTTTTTTTTAGGCATGATTGTGCAATCAAAGAAAATAATACTAAGCTGGTAGAATTGTTGTGTATACTTTAATTTTGTATGTCATGTTTCACTCGTTTCACTCAATCATTGAGTAATTAATGTAAATATGGATTGAAATTATGGAAATAAAAACCTCGCTTGAGGATAAAAGAAAAAATGAAGTCTGCTGCTGTTGTTGTTGTTACTTATTTTTTTACGGCGCTTTCATTTAAAAAGCTCATATTTTGCGCCATTCATTTATAGATATTAAACAATCTTTTCATGATTAGTCAAGCGTATTGCCCATAAGTTTATAAATGTTCCAGAAGTCAAATATTGTTTAAGATAACCCAACACAGATTAATGAAGTTTAGAAACGAAAACGAGACAAATGAAGCTACAACAAAGCGAAACATATCAAAGGAAGAAAAAGCATTAATGTATGACTTGTATAAATGTGTGATAAATAATTTTTATTAATCAGTTACCCCTTTCAGAAAGGGAATCTGAATTCTGACCCTAAAAAGCAGGGGCCGCGGAGCGTTTTTGAGAGTAGGGTGGGGGGGGGGGGGGGTGGGCTGAACATGAAACGTGTCTACTAAAAAAAAAAGACCCAGCAACCCGCTTCCGCGGCCCCTGCATAGTTTGAGAGTTACATGGCAGACTATAGAGGGCGGTCAACTGGTATCGGTTGAAAACACTACGAGTAGGTCACGCTACGTTGAAGCGGACGCACCTTTACACGGGATTTTCGCATCCGGCTTTTGAATAGACGGGGTGCGGACGATTGTGGCTTTAACGCAAACTAGGCCGCGTTGCATAAAGCCGCGTGTTTACTGCCACTCGAATTAATCCAAGGCGCCTTAATCAGTTACTCAATTTATTAATCAAATTAATTTGATATCGTAAGGTAATCCGATCTGCTTTTAATCTCCCTAATATTCTTGCATTATTTCGAGAACAAATCTTTGTGTCTCTACTATAATCAGTGTTTTTATCACAGCACTGAATAGAGACATAATCAATAAATTACTTAAAAGTAATATTTGGTTGGTTAAATTAGTACTCTTATCATAAGAGTAATTGTAATCGCCTCATTCTTTTAATAATTGTTAATTGGGTTTGCCATGCTTAGTTGTAACCACTGCCCTGTGGTTCAGGTTCTCTTTAGAATCTAATTAAGGCTAAGGGAGAGCAAACCCTAACAGAAAACCATGCCACCGTGACAGCATTGAGGGCGATTGACAATACGGAACTCCCGACATCCTTCGACCAGTCACTGGAGGGCCCACCCCCCCCCCCCCCACTCAGTGTCATTTAGGGTACGCATATGCGTGTTCCCTCCTTTTGAAAACACCCCCTATTAAAGTCCGGTGTGTAAAGTCAATTTTGTGTACTACGAGCCGGACTTTGGAGCGTGAAATGTACCCCTTTACCAGACATTTTGGTAACACGCATGCGGTCATTCCGACCCCGGAGTGGGGGGGGGGGGGACTGCAGGGTCTAGTGGTTCACACCCGTCCTGGCTTGTCCTCGCCGGTGTGAAACTGCCACCAGTTCCCCGAGAGAGTGCCGTTAGTAACTTGCAAGAGCTACCGGTAACCTTTGCAAGCAGCCTTCATTATGTTAAAATGAAGGCGGTCATACAGCTACTACTACATGTATGTAAAGCAGATAAGCGTTTCATAAAAGAGAAGATCCATACATGAATGATTTGCTAAATTGGTCAAGTTGATAAAATGAAAAGCGTAAACGGTCGGAGATCCGGCAATGGTAATTACAGGGGAGAAGGATTATCAAGTCCTTCTATTAATGCATACTTTTAAACTTACACAGTTGAAGGTAAGGTCGGTTATTTGTAGGCAAGTGAAACGCGGAGTATCGCAATTTAAACAAAAATGAATAGTCCTAGGTCTTTAATCTCTTTATGAATAGGCCTACTGTATGCCTAATAATATCATTATAGGAATAACTACAATACACCTATAGAAATGTGAGGAAAACAATGCCCTCTCATATTGCCCAGCGAAAATCATCCAATCACCGATGGAAAATCGAAATCGAACTGATAATACGAATATCTGAAATGCGGAAGGGTGGAACTTGGAAATAGCGTCACGTCGTCAAGCAAGAATCCTGGCACGAATGTAGAACGGTCGCGCGCATACGCGTCCGTCTCCAGCTGTACAGGTATTTCGAGGGCCTTTTTTCGATCCGAACAGTAAAGTTGAAATGATATCACTTTTTCTCGATTTTTTTTTCTCCACGTAACTTTATTATTTTTTTAATAGATGGCATGAAGAAGGAATATATCTAAATAATACTTCAAAGACCTTTAGTACATAATAACTAATAATAAGCTGGAAAACTTTGTCATAATATTAGGGATACATCTCGGCTTCTGTAGAAGCCCGTCGTCTCCGAAGTGTTAATCTATAATGTATGTTTCTTTGTAAAATTGTAATTGCCTTTTATATGCACGGCCATGCTGAAGAACAGCCATTGGCTGAAGTATGCCACCGTGCTAAAATAAAATAAACAAACAAACAAACAAACAAACAACGATAAATATGACTTTTTCTCACCTGTTTCTTTTTCCTCTATATTTTTTTTAGGGGGAGGTCCACGCGAACTCCGTGAACCCATGTTTGTACGAGATGACATGTGGAATGCTAAAAAATTAAGGACAGGTTGTCATGGTTTACTTCCTTCCTACTTTGCAGCATTTCCTTGCGTATATACCCCACAAGGCAATCAAATAAATACATGTAAACTACAATGGCTACTTAATCCGGGTACTTCAGCGAGAGAGGGAAGGAGGGAAGGGTTTGATGGAGGAGGGAGGGATGGATGGATAGAAAGAGAAATAGAAACATCGAATTATTCATACCCTTACCAAGTTGTGTAGCATTTTAAATATTTTGTTCCATTTATTCCCTTTCGAGTGACTTTATTTGTTAATATCATAAAATGACAGCTTTTTACAACAATGTTTATATTCAGAATTCATGCAACTTTTGTAACATATAACATATTGCACAAAACATGCCACTAATGTGACATAATCAATAATTATATCGAATTTCTGTTGAATATATTTCATATCGAGATAGGTGCGGATTCCTTTAATTCTTGTATCAAATATACAGCATGTTTCCTGTGCTTTTCACTTCTAAAACATTCTCTAATATAGTTATATAGATAAAAAAACTGAGCAAATTTTGAAATGAGATTGACAAGATGCATTGCTCTTTTCTCTATTTCATGTCCTATTAAAAGATTTTTTGAATTAAAAACGATTCTTAAATTAAATAAAGTATCGAATAATTTTAATACAATCTTCTAAAAAAGTGAATCCTTCGTACAAGCCAGGAAAAGGTGGTCAGTTGTATCTGGGATCTTACAGATATTACATAGATTATTATTTTTAATATTCCATTTACATAAATTGCCTTTACTGGGTAATATTCTATGAATAAATTTAAAATTGAACTGCCTTGTTCTGTTGTCTTTTATAAAGCAAAATGTATAACGAAGCACCGTTTTCCATCATACATGCCGTCTCAGAGACTCCTACTGTGCAGCCATGGAAAGTCTATAGAGAACTCCAACGGCTAAAACCCGGAAAGTCCGCTGGTCCTGATGGAGTACCTACCAGATTGATCAGGACATTCGCGTACGAAATAGCCTATCCACTTACCACCATCTTGAATAGCTCGGTCGCAGAAGGGGAAGTTCCCCACAGATGGAAAAAAAAACTATTGTTGTGACAATCCCGAAGGAAAAGCCTGCTAGAATGATAAACTGAGGCCGATTGCACTTACAGACCACTTTGTGAAGGTAGCAGAACTTTTCATAACAAAGTGGTTGATGTCTGATATCTCATCCAAACTAGATGCCAAACAGTTTGGAAGTAGACCAGGTAGATCAACAACACACTGTCCTGTAGATATTGTAAACTTTCTGACAAAGCATGCCGACAAATTAGGCACCACATCCACTCTAGTCACAACGGACTTTTCTAAGGCCGATATTTACGATGTTACATGCCATGTTTAGAATATGAAGACATTTGAAGAGCCAAGCTTTTTAGGGAACATGTTTTATCTGATATGTTCTTCCACACTTGCCTAATAACAATGATAACGCTCACAAATTATTTGTCACCTCTTCCCAGCGGGGCGTTTCATGAAACAATTAGTCGGTGGTTTTCACCGACTAATATCATGTTCACCGACAATTTAGTCAGCGCTGGCTAACTTTGACCAATCACAGGCCTGGAAAATAGTCGGTGACAAAAGAATTGTCGGTGAACATGATATTAGTCGGTGAAAACCACTAATTGTTTAATGAAACGCCCCCAGAACTTAACTGGAATACAATGTCATGTAATGATAGTAAACTTCGGAAAAACTCCCTCCAATTCATGTAAGTCTTGGGGACCAGACCCTTGATGAGATGCATCAATCAAAACCCTGGGAATACTACTACAGACAGATCTGACATGGAACAGCCATGTCGATAACATGGTGCGAATGTATATGCCAAGAACCCTGAAACCATTCCAATTACCATGGGAAGACTTACTATGTGTATACACAAAATGCCCAGATTGAAAGGATCCAGAAACGTGCACTCAGAATTGTACTGGGATAATTGTACGTGACCTACGAAAACGTGCTACAAATAACCAATAATCTCAAAACCCACGACAATAGAAGGCGAAGACCTTGCAAAAGATTTGCTAAATCACTAATAAATTCACCTCAGTTCAGGGACTGGTTGCCACGCCCACGCAAGAATACACTGTTAAAAAAATTCTCCATAAAAATACAGAAAAGTGCCTGCAGCAGAGTCTCGAGAACTCCTGTAATTTTACAGAACTTTGTTATCACAATTCACAAGTCATCAGTTTTTTAACAGCAAATATGGAGGTGATAAATACAAATTTTCTGTTTTTTATATATATATTTTTCCAGAACTCTAGAGAACTCCAGTTTTTTTTACACCATATTTGTAACCATAATTTAAAGCTGATCTGTTTAATAACATACAATCTGTAAGTGATTATAACATTTCATTTTTGTAAAAAAAAAAGACAGAAAAGTGTCTGATTCAGGGTTTACAGGAATCCTTTAGCTTTGCCACATTTTTCTTTTCACAATTTACAATTCATCTGTTTTTTAGCCGCAAATCTGCATATGATAAATGAAATTTATTCTTAAAAAAACAGAAAGATAACTTGCCGAACTACAAGGAACTCCTGTAATTTTGCAGCAGATCTACTATCAAAATTTACAGCTCATCTTTTTAATAACAAGCCATCTGTGATACATGAAATTTATCTTTAAAATAAAGACAGAGGAGTGCCTGAATCAAGGTTTACAGGAGTGCTTTAATTTGACTACATATTTCTCTTCAAAATCTACAGTCCATCTGTTTTGAAACAGAAAATCGGCATGTAAAAAAAAAATGAATAAAAAATAAACAAAAATAAAAAATAGAAAAATTATAACGGAATGAAAAAATAATAAAAAGGGCAGGGTGCTTGCAGAAGTCTCGAGAAATTCTGTAATTTTATAGCATGATTCATAATTTACAGCCAATCTGTTTTATAACATTTGTGTGTAATAAATGAAATTTCTCATGAAATTATTTAAATTATATCCTATAGAAATCCTACAAACATGTTCATGAAAAATCTGTAAGACCTTAATGCTAGAGTGTGTATGTACAAGTTACCATCAAAACACACACTAAAAAAATAAATCTTGTGACTGCTGCAGGCACCTGCTTTAATTTTACAGATACACAAGTCAGTCAAACAAACAACTGCAACATTTTGTAGTTTTAAAAGGGTTCATTTATCATTACCAATTACAAACATGTAAATACTGATCTGCAAGGAGCTTAATCAACAAGAAAACAATAAAAGCAAACTTCAGTGAGTAACAAAGATATAAAATGTAACAAAAAACTATATAGCCTACGGGGTGCCCCCCCCCCCATGATATGAAATCGTAAAGAGTCATGTTTAACCGAGGTATATCATTTATTGCTAATTCATGATCGACATGCCACCACTTCTGGCGCAGGTGAAATTTTATTTCCTCTCTCTCTCAAAAAAAAAAGGGCCTCCTGTATAGACAAGCATGACATTCATGCTATAAACCTGATAAAATTTATACCAAATAAAAGAGGAAGATACTCTTTTAGGACATACCACAGTCTTTGAAGAATAACATACATTAGAGATTATATAGATTTTTGAAAGTGGACTTTTTTTTTCTGACTCACCCTGTATAGATGCCTAAAGAAAAGGGCACCTGCATTCTTCATTCCTTTACAAAGATTATTTTGGCTCAAACCAATAATGAAAACCTTTAAAATCTGGAGGCATAGAACCTACTGCAACACATGACTTGTATGTGATTGGCATATTTAAACACATACAAAACATAATTTAACACATTTCTAAAAAAATAAATGATTGGCATGATCAGATATCATATTGCAAATAGTGTGAAGTGCAGAAAAATACAAATCACAGTCCAAGGATCATAACATGTCGCTCTTCTGGTTGGGTAGAAGAGAAGCCTTCCAATCAACCATCTAAACCAAATTCTAACGGGATCCCTAAGACCACTTTGAGGTGCTCTTTCAGATGTGCTATAACAATGCTAAAACTGTGCCGGGGGGGGGGGGGGTCTATTTCAAACATGTCCATTGTAACATAGAAAATGTAAACAAAATGCACACTAAATCTAACCTGATGATATTTTGATGCAATTCTGCTCGATTTGAGGGTCACACACTCAATGGTCGGAATTCACAAAGGAAGTTTAAGTTTAGACCATGGTTTATGCAGATTTTGTGTATGATTAGCTGACAAAGATCCAGTATAAATGCACGCTTTTGGCAAAGTACTAGAAATTCATGATTTTTGCCATGGTTTAAAGCTATGGTTTAAAATCATAGCAACAAGCATGAATTGAGCGCCCTTTGCCATACAGCGTGCCTTCATATTGGACCTTTCTCAGCATACACGCTAAATTAAGCGCAAATTATACACAAAATCTACATAGACCATGATTTAACCCCCCACAGAGTTTAAAGGAGAATGAAAGTCAGACATTTACATGATTTCAGTGAATGGAGAATACCAATGAGACTTAACAGTAAAAGTTTGAGCAAATTTGGATAATCCTTTTTTGGGTTATGGATTTTTGAAGTTTTAAAAAATCCTTATTATGGACTTCCTTAAGTTGGCAATTCCGCTAGAATTTGTGATGTCATTGTGCTCAACTCTCCATTGGTTATGTACAGAGAGTTTCACAACATTTTATTTTTATAAAATATTAAAAGGGCAATTGTATTGATTCTTTCAGACATACTGCAGAATTGATGTAGCCATGTCATACAAAAACAAAATACACTGGCGGAAATATTATTTTTGATGAAAATTAGAAAAAAGTGAAACTCTCTGTACATAACCAATGGAGAGTTGAGCACAATGACATCACAAATTCTGGCGAAGTTGCCAACTTAAGGAAGTCCATAATAAGGATTTTCTAAAACTTCAAAAATACATAACTCGAAAACGGATTATCCAAATTTGCTCAAACTTTTACTGTTAAGTCTTGTTGTTCTTCTCCATTCACTGAAATCATGTGACTGTCTAACTTTTATTCTCCTTTCAGCCTCCTTTGTGAGTTCGGGCCAAGAATATCAAATTAATATGGCCATCAGTTCTCATGATTGAAGATGGCATAATGTACATTATTTTCCTAAACAGCATACAAATGTCTATTTTTGTTCTCAAAATACCCACTTGCCTCAATGAAAAATGTTTCCAATAAAAGATGAAGATGATGTACATAGCATAGCTGCCAACCTTTGAAAACACAAATTAGTACATACTCAGCACCTCAAAAATTTGTATTTTTCAACCGATCCTCTTCTCAACTATTTCAAAATGTAATATTGTTGTATCGCAGTGCGAGTGCGAGTCGCTTGCGATTTGCTAGCAACTGCTTACAAAGTAAATACTTTTTTGCTTTAAATTTGTTCTGTCAACATTATATTAAATTTAATATACATGTATGAATATAAGAACAATGCAGGTCCATGACAATTCATTTCAAGTACATAGCTAAGAGAGAGACATGGGTTGTTCTTATATCCATATAAGTACCTTGGACTACAAACTTTTTACAGATCTGCCAACCTCTGGGAATGAAAATTGTATTCTTTGGTCCCCAAAACTGATGTGCACTGCTCTTGCAGATGAAAAAAAAACAACAACATTGAAACACAGGTATAAACACAGTGGTTTTAACAACATGATTAAAGACATTGGATCACATTGCTATGATTGGGAGAAAACAAATTACTTGAAAGTTGAAGTTACCTGAAATACACATTCATCCAATTACCAATACTTATGTAAGTTTTATGAAATAGAGACATATAGAGATGATTTTTCTATACGATTTAACAAAAAACACCAAAAAACGAAAAAATCTTACTGGTTGGCAGCTCTGACATAGGTTTTCACACAAAACACAACTGAAATATTAAAAGGGAAACTAGCCATCTAAACTTGCATTGATAATGTACGTTCAAAACTTCCCACCAACGAGCCAAATGTAGCCAAAGTTGTGTGATATTGGAACACACATTGAGAGTTTGTACTGGTTTTGGTCAAGGAACATAGGAAAGAAATTATGTAAACCAACTATACTAAAAACAACCTTCAAAAGAACAAATATATATCAAATGATAGAGGAATACATATATAGGACCTAGTGAGGCTTTCTTCTCTCATGCCTATACAAATTAAAGTAAAATACAAGTAACATAGCAAACTGATCTGATAATCTATTGGCTTGTTTATCAAAAGCTTTTTTACCATCTTTTCTTCATGCATCATATCCTATTTAAAAAAATCTGCCAGTCACTTTTGGTCCATAAGATAAGCAATTTGCAGGTTGAAAGAGTAACATATGATTAATAACTTTCAAAACACTTCTATTTGCAAGCAGTTAAATCAGTTGCTATAGACTAATTCCCCACAGACCATCCATTTAAGATTTCATTCAGCCTGGTCTTTTTTACAGCTCACCAAGTTTTGCCAAAGTGTTATAAAGCAAAAACTACTATGAACATGTTGTGATTTTGATGTCAGTTACTAAAGTTACTAAAGGTATTTTTTTGCTACCCAGGGGTCCCTACAGATGGCCCGCACTGGGACCATCTGCGGGGACCCCTGGGTAGCAAAAAAAATTTCCTCGCAAGTCACCAAAGCCTAATGTGACAGGGCCTTAAGGAAATGTTGCTCTTACCAATGGTATTAATAAGTTGATCTGTGTGCTATCAGAAGTGTGTCAGGCATTGTTCATGGGACACCCTGTATACATAGTTGAAGAAAATCAACATTCAGGTTCGCTTTCAGGAAGGCTGGCGAAAGAATCAGTTCTTCTACTGAAGGGACTGGTAGTGGCTGGACGTCAGGCTCTGGGGATAAAAGCCAGTACATCCCGGTGAATTGGCCACAAGTCTTTAGTTCATTTTGAAGCCAGTTGCGGTCATCATTGGTAATACTCCTCGTAAGAGGGTTATAGTCCTTTGGTGGCGGGTACATCACATCAACAGATTTAACGGTTGCTGGTCCCTTCTTCTTACGCCACTGGCATTCAACGTCTGTCCTGCTGATGTTGTGGATGCCAAAGATGATGAGGGTTGCTGCGTGGCTGCACTTGTAGTGACCACGCGGACAGTCGCACCTTGACGAGGTAATGCTCTTCTCACCCAGCTGTACCTACAAATTAATTTGAGAAATAAAAAAAGAGAAAACCAATTAGAATATAATAACAAAATAGCACTGAAAATGCCAATTAAAGTCATAAAGTTATTTAAAAAATAATGTTAATTCATTGTGTAATCCATCCATGTAAGTAATTATTATATAGAATTTTTAAACAATAAAATACAGAACATATTCATAATATATGTTTTCACTGAAAACAAACCAAAAATGGGTAAAGCACACTGGAGCTGGCCATCGTGTATGAGGCTGTAATTTGTCTTTAGTTACGTTAGCTCTGATTCTGAATCTGAAGTGAAGGCAACTGGCTTTCGACCTTGACTATTTTCCTTCATTTTTTAAAGGATATGATCATATGGATGGAGTAAATGATAATCATGTTCAATGAGTTAGTATTCAAACCGAGAAATAAATCACGGAGTTCATGTCACAAACTTTGCAAAGCCTAGAGAATCTAGTTCAATTTCAAACCCCCGACAGTCGTTGAATTTACTGTGCACAAACACAAATATGCGCGAGTGGGACTACAGACAGTAGTCCCACTCGCGCATATTTGTGTTTGTGCATGTGAAGACATGACATTTTTTCGTGAACTACAAAACTCACCACAACGTTGTAACTTTTGTCTTTCATGCTGGCTCTAACAACTCCACGTAGTTCACCTGGAAAATAATCAAATTTCTCTACATGGTCTGATTTGTAGTGGTTTTCCCCTCGTTGCAGTGATTTCGGCTCGTCTGAAAAAAAAGATGCTAAGGCTGTTATCGAAATGGCGTCCATATTTGCTAATGCAAAGTCAATGCAAAAAGTCGCACGCGCGATGTCGGGCGGTTCAGCCACGCATAGCAACCTTTTGTGTAGAGCCAGTCAAGCGGTCGTCTGGGGGCAGTGACGTCACGGCTTCGGTACTCTATAGCTGGCGCGCCCGGCCGGTTCGTTCTGATCTGATCGATCGCCATGCATGCATATATGGGCGCGAACGAAGTGCACGCATGCATGTTACACGCTATCGCTAACGGTAACAAAAAAGTTGGCGGCAAGAAAAAAGAAAAGAAAGAAAAAATAAAATAAAAAAACAGAAATCTGAATAAGATATGAAAGCACTATTAAAACTTCCTGTTAGAAAAAAGAAAAAAAGAATAGAAAAGAAGAAAAAGAAGAAGATTAAGAAGATGCAGAAAAATTACGGTACCGGTATAGTTACAGTTTCAGTTCGTGCAGTTCGTGTTGTTTTTATGGCATACAAAAAAAAGATTTCTGAGAGGTCTACATGAACTTTGAAGTATATATATAATTATGCCTAGCCTACTAAAATTTAGGCCTATATAAAGCATAACCTCTGATAAAAGCAGACTAATTTCCGGTAAAAACGAAATCTTCTTTCCCTTTTAAATGTGCCCGAATTCGGCAGCTTGAGTCAATTAACAGAAAGGTTTTGTATTTTTACCGCAAATTATTTTACGTTGTTGAGTTTAAGGCATTAAAAGGCAGTTAAGGTCTTTTTTTTTTAAATTGAAAAGGGTATTTTGTAGAACATTAAATATCTATAGGGGATCTGAATGTCCTTGAAAAAAAACCCTCATCAACTTCTTTTTTAGATTTCTGTCAAATTGCAGTGAAATTCAGCTATTAATTTTACAGAATTGTTTACGGTATTTTCCTCTATAAATTCTGTCTTTTTTATTCATTAAACTAAATGAGATTGCTTTGAATAAATCGACACTTTGTAGAATTAAAAGCAAAATCTGCTTAAAAACATAGGCCTACGAATTTCCATAAAGAAAAAAACAATCCTTTTTTTAGAGAGGGAGAGAGATCCGTCCTTTTCACAGCAGAAAATGTCAAGTAACATTAATTATCAGAGTGGTTCTGTATTATTGTTTCCTGTATTTTTTTTATTCATTAAAACATGAGGTTTACTTTGAATAAAAAGACACTCCATTTATTTACATGGGATCTTCTTTTTAGAGATCTGTTAAATTGCAGAAAGTTTCTAGTTTACATTTTTACAGAATGAATCTGTATTTTAATTTCTGTAGATTCTTTCTTTTTATTCATTAAAACATGAGGTTTACTTTGAAAAAAAAAACGCTCTGTAGAATCATAATAAATCTGCATATTGGATCTGAAAGCATACAGAATTCCTATTAAAAAAAAACATCTCCCTTTCTTATAGAAATCTGTCCTGTTAAATTGCAGAAAATTCCAGTTACATCAATTTACAGAATGGTTCTGTATTTTTGTTTTCTGTAATTTCTTTTTTATTATCCGTTAAAAAATGAAGTTTTCTTAATAAAAAAAGAACATTCCGTAGAATTGTAAAAAATCTGTATATGGGATCTGAAATCACGCAAATTGCCTGTAAAAAAACAAAATCTTCATTTTTTCTAGACATTTGTCCTGTTAAATTACAGAAAATTTGCTGTTACAACACTTTAAAGAATGGTTCTGTATTTTTTTCTCTGTAAAATCTACTGTTTTTTTTAACAGTGTAGATATTCTCAATCTCTAAGAAGGGTTGCTCCTTATCCTGCAATCAGATGCAGAACTAATAGATACAAAAGAAGCCCAATTCCATTCTTGGTCGACCTATTGAATGAAATGTAACTATAATTTTCAGACATAGCTACACCTTTCGCTTTCACTTCTTAATATATTTGATTTTTTTTCTTACCAGTTTGTAACATGATATTATATTTTAAATGAATTATATCCAGTTTATTGACAAATTATTGCTGTATCAATCGTAACTGCTAGACTTCTTCTCCTCTTCCATTCTCTCCTCTGTTTCTAGCACTCTTTCTCCCTCTCTCTCTCTCTCTCTCTCTCCTATTCTCTCTCTTTCTTTTCTCTTTCTCATCCCCCCTCTCTCCTATTGTATCCGTCACTCTGTATTTGTCTCTATTGTAACGATTTGAAATAGCTGGCCCTGTTTACAAACCGATCAGCACATGATCCGTATTAAACCCATGAATATTAAAAATATATCTATATTTTGCCTTTGTAAATCTTAACTTATTTTCTGTCAAATTGAAGTAAATTTCCAATGTATCACTGTATCTTGTTGACGTTTTTTAATCTGGTTAAACCACGCAATTATTCACTTTTACAATCTATTACAAACATTTTAAAAGCCGGTTTGGTTACAAACAAACACGACCAGTTAAAAAATCAATGAATATCGGAGAGGAAATATTATTGCATGTTCACATTTATATATATCTTTATATTTTATATTTTTACTATGAACTTGAACGAATTTTTAATTTATATCATGTGATGTCTGATTTCACAAGAATTTATTGCATTGTAATGTATTTATCAATTTGTAAAAAGTTACAAGGCAATTCAGCCTTCTGGCTTCGACATGATTTTCAATTTCTTCTTTTGTTCCAGAGACATTATTCCTTTTTAGTGGTCGAAGTTTCCGGGGGACACTCAGGTGACAGAGTTGAAACATCCTCACCACTTTCGCTTTGACATGTAACTTTGTTTATTACTATAATCATTTTTGTTGGTTTAAATTATGAAACAATGTGTCTTTTATGTATATTTTGTTATCTGTATTATAATTGTGAAATATATGTGAAATGTGAAACCAATAAACTAAAAAACAACTCAATTCTTGAGTTACGAACAACATTAATAAACATCAACTATACAATAGGTATAAATACTTTTTTAATGCTATCTGTCGAAATAGAGATAGAGAGATATATAGATAAAGAGAGAAGGAGAGAGAGAGAGAGAGAGAGGGAGAGAGATTGGAAAAACTGGAAGAGAAGAAAGAAAGAACTAAGAAAGAAGTAAATACAAGAAAGGGGGAAGGAGGGGGTTCGAAACAGTTTATTAGAAGAAAACCAAAGTTAAAAGAAAATATATATATACTCTGACGTGCAGAGAGCTAAGGGGGCAGTAACTCATACCAATTGAACTAAGTGAGGGCGCTAATGCGTGGGTTCTGAATTACAGAAGCTCTAACCAATCGCGAGTTTTTATGTGCCTGCTATTCTTAGCGCAAATGCAATGAAAGAATGGTAAACCAATCAGATGCAGATATTGCATTAGTCACTCCTTAACATTTGGAAAATTTCCTCTGCTTCCGTTTTTCATCATAG
Source organism: Strongylocentrotus droebachiensis (assembly GCA_035222895.1). Classification (NCBI taxonomy): domain Eukaryota; kingdom Metazoa; phylum Echinodermata; class Echinoidea; order Camarodonta; family Strongylocentrotidae; genus Strongylocentrotus; species Strongylocentrotus droebachiensis. Next base: position 51,415 of record JAVYIG010007355.1, read on the forward strand.
GCACTTTTAGGTTTGCATGGACTGCGACGTGTGACGTCCTTTTAAGGCACTGACAGTCACGTGTGGCGTCCTTTAAGGCACTAGCAGTGCATTAAAAGGACGTCACACGTAGCAGTCCAATTTGTCATCGTGCAAATCTAAAAGTCCCTAATAATCATGATCCAGGATCTAGAAAGGATTGCGAACTCGATAAGAATAGCAACCAATCAGGATCCAGCAACTGAAAACGTATGACATAATATATGAGAGGTATAAAACAGCCGTTAAAACCTGTAAAAGTTACACTTCCTCGGCCAAGTTATCACCACACATAACCATCGATAGTTCACTACCAAGCTTTGCAAGACTACACTTAACTGTTTATCATTTTTGTCAAAATATTCTGAAGAGAAGATCCTCTTAAGTGAAGAAAGTGGCGAGACAAGAAATAAATCACCATGGCGATTATGCAGCGATGTTGTTTCTCTAACGTCAGGAGTGGCTCTATCGTTTGTGGTATTTACTCATTGGTATTAAAGTGAATCTTCTCCCTCTAAAATGATTTATTCTAATGATCATTATTTTTATTTTTATTTCACTTCTGAAGAAAGAAAAATCATCATGAACGCTTTCGTGTCCTCTTTGGGCCAAGAGCATTATTTTTAACATGGACATTGCTCATTGCAAGCTGACTTTCTTAGTATAGCTTAAGGAATATGTCTAGAGTAACATACTAAAAGTTCTCAAAAATCCTTTTTGAGGATTTTCCGCAATCCAAGATGGAGCCCCAAATAGACGCCATTTCCTGTTTTTCTCATAAATTTGAAACTAGTTAACCCCAATACACACTTTAAGTGTCTAAATATATGTTTTGAGACACAAGAAACCCAATAAAATACTTATTCATAGATTGTGAAACACACAAGTACCAATAAACCGCTTGAGATCGTTCCGAAATCCCAAATGGCCGCCATTTCGCTTATTTCTTCATATTTTCATTCTGGAAAACAATGAATGCACTTAAAGGACAAAACCTTTGTCGGAACCTGCTGCGATGATACTTTAGACATTTAGATTCATGAAGTTATGTATTGACATCTTTCACAGGCATGGCCTTGGGAAGCGGGATGCTGAGGGTGCTGAAGCACCCCCGGAAATGTGTGTGTATGATATAGTTAATGTATATCATTATGCTTCGTTTACGAAATTGTCACACAGCTGACAGCCACAAATGACGCTTTTTTTTAACCTTCTTTCATAAAGTCCTATAACACGTATCCCTAGCTGGCACGCGACCCAATAATACTCGCGACAAAAGCATGCCATATATTTTTTATGTAACCAGTCAAACACTCTTTCGAAGAGAATTGTTTATTAACTTTTTGTATTCATCGTATAAATCTTCTTGAAGGTTTCACACAATGAAACAGTAATGTTACAAAAAAAAGGATTAATTGTGAGGAAAATAATAACCGAAGCAGGTTTCTAGTATTTGTTTGTACATGTCAGGTGTTACTAAGTCATACATATTATGTTAACTGATACTTCGCTTATCTATTTCATTATTTTTCCTCACAAATTACATGTATTAAATTTTCAGTACATAGTTTTCACTGTTGAAACCTTCAGGACGATTTCTTTGATGAATGCAAAGAGTGGCATAAACAGAATTTCGCCTCGTCACGCAACACGAGACAGAACTCTTCATTTACAAAATCAAATTAATATGATTTAAATTCAAGGAGCAACATCAATAGTAATCATTCCAGTTTAACATGATGCCAAACACATGTACACATACTTGCTTTTTGAGCAAAGCCTTGTGAAAGTTCATATCACGTATATATATTTTTCTGCTTGTACCATGTTTTAAATTAATACACAGACAGTTTTACGTCTTTGATTTTCTCTTGTAATGGCCAACTGAAGGGCATGAAGGAATATCCAGTGGAAAATTATATGAACTTACTTATATGATATTATGAACTTACTTATATCTAGATGAATAATTCTTCTTCAGAACTAAACTACATTTCATATCATTGCTGGTCTGTAAATGAATGCTCGAAGATGATTAAATGCCTACAATAATACAAGATGTAATAAAAGGCCAATAAATCAACTCGGTAGTAAGATATGGGAGAGATGCATTCATTTTCTTACTCTCTCGCAAACTCTTAACTCGTTGAGATTCATGCCATGAGCAATTGAGTTTGAATAATCAAAATATTGTGCATCAAGCTATGATATATCTTAAACATTTTGTTGAATTATAAATGAATTATGCAGTGTTGTTTGAATGGAAAGATAAACACCTACACACTGAAACATCGCTGAAGTAAAATGTATCTGTCTGAACATTTGAGTATTGAGAACTTGATAAACTATATTGTTACAAACGTTATTCAGGCTCAGCCTCATACTATCCTGCCGCGCAGAAAGATGATTATTATTTAGTGGCGAAGACTGATTGCTGTAATAAAGTTGAAGCTTCAGTATGTTTAAAAGCTGGTAATATTTCATAAAGGTTAGATAAATTGTATTCATTGTGTTCCTGTATCTTAGTGATTGTTAAGTGGTGACCACATTAAGCTAATAGATGTAGAATTTTGTATTCATCTTAAATTGCCAATGAAATCTATTCAGGGGCGGATCTACGAGAGGGGGGGTTAAGGGGTTTAACCCCCCTCTTGGGCTGCCAAAAAAACAAAAAAAAGAAAGAAATAACGCACACTGGAGAGAAAACTTTCAAGTGCAATATTGTGAGAAGAAATTCAACTCATCTGGTAACTTAACCAAACACATGATAACTCTCTGGATATAACTGTGTATTAAACTGTTACTTGATTTAAAAAGACGTTATCATGAATTGCTTTTTATGGTCTCCATTGTGTTAGTAGATGCCAGGAAAACATCATTTACGGGGGTTCAAAATAGCACCAAAAAAGAATCGGCTCGCCGCTTTGCGGCTCGTGGACGATGCTCCGCATCGTCATCTGGTCAAACCCCCTTTAGCAAAAACTAGATTCGCCCCTGCTATTTAATCTTCACAAAGATCAATCACTCAGACGAACATATTAGAACCAGATGGGAAAATGCACCTTGATATATTGACTTAGAAAGAGAAAGAAAGTAGGAAAAAAAAGGAAGAAGAAGAATATATATATACGTATATATATATCTCAGCACCCCGGTGAAAAAAATCGTTCCCAGGGCACTGTTCACAGGCTCTTAAATATGCAAGGTGGTGTCACTACAATTCTGCATCCAGATGATTGTGAAAATAAGTTATGATTCTATACACATATTTGAGGCCATGTTTAGGCCTAATATATGAAAGTTTGAAATAAAACTCACCTCATAGTAGATATCAACTGCATCATGTTGATAAAAAAAGTAGGTTAGCACTACACTTTTATCTCATGTGATTGAGGTGAAGAAAATGGACCATGTGGTACAAAATGTCCCCCTCTCCGTTTGGCAACGCGACTGAGGGTCAAATATTTCCATCATAATGCCATAAATGATTAAGGACAAACTCCTAGATTTTCCAATTCAAATGTTGTTATTTTTGTGTGTGCGCAAGTGTGTGGGGTGGATGTGTGTGTACTTTATGCATAAAATAAGTTTGTACTGATATGTATTTTAATGGTGCTATTCTAGTCTAGACATTTGTTTATATTCATAACGTATTTACTTTAATAGAATGGGATAAAATTGGAAACGGTGGCCATTTTGGATTTTGGGAAGGGCTGAAGTAGTTTTACTGCTAATTGCGTGTTTCAAAATGTATTAATAAGTATTGTGTTGAGTTTCTTATACTGAAAAAAACATATAATTGGACATTTAAATATTTTATTTGGCTTATCTAGTTGCAAAGCTATAAGAAATTCAGGAAATAACGGCCATTTTGAACGCCATCTTGGATTGCGGAAAACGCTTAAGAAGGATTTATGGGGACTTAGTATGTTATTCTAGACATATTCCTGGACCTATTCTGACAAAAATCAGCTTGTTATGAGAAATGTCCAGATTTAAGCCTATTTTTACCTAATGCTCTTGGCCTACTCTGCCAAATTGTTTCATTTCCCCTTTGCTATACCCATCTCCCAAACCTTTCTCTTGTTTTATCTCATTCTCTCATCAGTGCTGTCTCCTGGGGGGGTGTTTCACAAAGATCCTAAGTTGAACTTATTTCTAAGTTGGACTTAAAAATTATGGAAAGCCATTAGTATCTTTGAAAATATTTTGTAAAAGTTATTTTGAAAGGTATTAGTTGTTTATTCAAACCATTCATATTTTCTATCATCAAAGAGATTTCATGTTCTGGATGTGGAATTTATAAAAAGTCTAAAATACTTGAATTTCTGCTTTTGAATATATTTCATTTTAAGACTCCAATGGCTGTCCATAATTTTTAAGTCCAACTGAGAGTTAAGTTAAAAAAATTAAACAAGTTGTTCAAAATTTTAAACAACCACAAGTTAACCGGTGAATCGCTCAACTGTTGTTTAAAATTTAAACAACTTAAGGTTGTTTACGTTTTGAACACTTAGTTGTTTACAAATTAGAAAAACTTTTAAACAACAGTTGTTTAGTAATAAAATTGCACAACTCGGTTGTTTAAAGCAAGTTGTATAAATGTTAAACAATAATGTTTAAATTATTAAGCAACTGTTGTTTATTCAATATTACTGCACAACTGGGTTGTTTAAAAGGAGTTGCTTAAATTTTAAACAGAACTGTTTAATGGTTATTATCTGGTTGTTTGAATTTGTGAAATGACCTACTGGAACCACTCCTGCAATAATCACAACGATTTATACACTGTAACATGCAGAGCTCGTTGCCAATTTACTTCAACATTTGTTCATCATATTCATGGCAGTGACAGACAACATTATTATTTGTCTCTATAACTTCACCTAAACCCCATCGGCGAAGCCGAGAAGAACCAAGTCGTCGCCTTGCCCTTGTTCCGCCATTTCCGTCTACACTGCACTGCACTAGCACTTGCACTGCACAGTAGCACTGCATGCTTGCATGCATGTATTATGTACGTACTTTGTGCATATCGCATGTGTGTGCGCAAATTGCAATCGCGTATCGAGAAAATATCAACGACGCCCCCGGGACTTTTTAAACAACTCTGTTTAAAGATGAAGTTGAGTTCTGGTCATGCGATTGCATTGTGAAAGAAACGGTGTGGAACCGATCAGAAAAGGTTGATCATGTAGCATATAAGAATTTGTGTGTATTGCAAGGTTCTGAAATCATCAAAATGATAAGAAATTTGGCCAAGTCTTGGTAAAGTTCAAACAATGTACACAGAAAGATGTACATGGGACTACACGAACACGTGGCGTAAAAAGCCGGCCCCCCGATTTTTACGATGTTACATGCATATTTAGAATATGAAGGCATTTGAAGAGCCATGCTTTTCAGGGAACATGTCTTATCTGATGTTCTTCCACACTTGCATAATAAGAATGAGTAACGCTCACAAATTATTTGTCACCTCTTCCCAGAACTCAACCTTCTCTTTAATTAAATCTTTTTGTTTTTTAATAGATAGTTGTTTAAGCCAATTGAGCACTGATTTTTGAATTTTGAACAAAGTTGTTTACGTTTTTAAACAACATTCTTTTAAACAGTGATATTTTAAACACCGTTCTAACTGTGTAGGATCATTGTGAAACACCCCCTGCTCATCATTTTTGAATAAGATTAATCACGAATGTATCTCACACACCTATTTGATTGTTTGAGCAAATATGATAACGTCGGATCTTTATTTAGATTTGTATTAAATTTCTTTATCAATATAAATTCATACAAGTGAATTACAACTTTCCAATGAAGAATAAATGATTTGATTTTAATTTATCTTCAAATTCAAGAAACGCATTGAATAGATTTGTTATAATAATTTGTAAATTCCACCAGCAAAGTAAAATATGAACTAATGGATAATAGTTACGTTCATTTCTTCATATATAATATTAAATAATCACGTTTTCATTCTGCTGTGAGAGTTTTAACACTTGCAACTGCACTCAGTGTCCTGGTGGCAGTTTTATGTAGCCCTCATTTCAACATTGGATTATAAAACCGAGAAAGATTAATGTATTTAAAATATATGCCCCAAACGGCAACTGGAGAATACTTGGTTATACTTGTTTTGGGCATAATGGGGGTCACTCATGTTTGCAAGGCTTATTATTCCGAAAACGATAAAGAGTACCGAGGCTGTGACATTACAAAAATCTATTTTTTAGAATTTCTCAATTTGAACTTCATTTTCCGAAAGAGCCTCAAAAATACAAAATGGAAGATATGTTTTGAACGGAATTTATTACAAGTAAAATAAAAAAAAATTGAGTGAATTTAATTCTAAAGTGTTGAATAGCTTATTGCCTGTGAAAAGAAATTCATGTCAATGGAATATGAGTGAAGATGCAAAGTGCAATACTTGGCGTTATATGAATGAAGATATGATACATGCCTCGGTCAGGTGTAAATTAAATAAAACCCTTTGGGCATATGTTACCTGGCTTGTCATTTGTTATGTGTCTAACCCACAAGCCCAACCTTGCCGCCTCGGTTTCGGGTGTATGAAACCGGCGCGACTGGGTTGGCCTCCCACCTGGTCCGTACGGCGAGAGGTATGGGGTTAGCTCACTTCGGTCACAGATTTGATTTGGAATTAATACATGCTTAAAAGTCTACCGGGAATTTAATTGATTACTCTCTCTCTCTCTCTCAGTATCTCGGTCTCTCTCTCTCTCTCTCTTTCTCTTTCTTTCTCTTTCTGTCTTCCAAGTTCACCACAAGACCAAAATAAAAACAAGTAGAGGTTCGGAGTTTAAATTAACGCCAAACAGAATAAAAGGATTTTCTGTTTACTTTTCATGTCTCTCTTCAGTTCCACTATAACCGAGTACATATGTTAATTACAAATATAACAACTTAAAGCTACATTAACTCAAAATAATATATAGTGCAGTGGAAGGGAGAAAGAAAGAAAGAAAAGTTTGCTAGGCGCTAGAAGAGTTGGGTGGTCGACCACTGGATCAGTAATTTAATTCATACCTGTAAATACATACTTGTTGGAGTTCATCTCTGTCGGCAGGAACCACCACCAACTATTCTCCTTGCATTTGTTCGTGCTCCCGATTGACGACGCAACTTCCGTTGGTCCAGCTCTCCGACGCACAGTGGGCCAGAATCGCCTCAAAGTGTGCCAAAATTCAAAATTGGCGAATGTGAATTTTTATATTTTTTTCATTCGCTTGGGGAAGAAAACATTCTTGAGAATATTTTTCCACCCATATTTTAATATTTAGCGAGTTTTAAAAGTGTCATATACCCCTGCAACTTTACAATAGGTGTTGAGAATTTATGAAGGAAAAGCAATCAACTTGATACTGCGTGCACTTCTTGCCTATTAGTAACCCAATTAGAAAATACAATGACCAAATTTATGGAAGCTTCATTTTGGGAAAAATGAGCATTAAATTTAACAAAAAAAGGAAAAAATTGCAATTTTTTTATAAAAGTAGCATGTTTATTAGGATTCCGACCGATTCCCGCAGTGATGTTAATCTCAAAATGTCCGCCCAAACCTAAGCTTTCCATGTATGGTATTTTTTTTTGCCAGAATTTGCAACACTGCATGTGCAGGCGCTTTTCCTCCCCACGTCCGTCGATTATTATTAGGCATAATCGGTACACATTTGTACTGTTTACGTTTGCGCACAGCCGATTCAACGCTCGTCCGCGTAACCATGGCAACGCACAGTGGGCCAGGGAGGAACCAAAGTGCGCCCAAACTCATTTTTGGAGATTTACTTTTCTTCAATTCTCTTCTTGACCAGTTGAACTGTAATACATTGAGGAATACCTCAGTAAAATATTTAATTCCGGTAAGCACAACTAGGGTATAAATTTACTCCTTCAAACAGCAAAATCCTACATATTCACAGTTTTAGTGCAAAAGTGACTTATTTTATAAATCTTTAAATTTAACATGAAGTTCTTAAGTTATTGGTGTGAAATTGCTCTCACATGTTCCTGATAGTTCATTTCGTTGCATGAATTGGTTAAAATGTATAGAAACACAATTTTCATGATTATATTAAAGGTTAATTCAATGAAAAATTGACTAATTATCCATGTTTTTTATAAATCCAGAGGAAACGTTTAGATTTCCGCAGAGTTCCGCTTATATTTTAATACCACCATTTTATCTGATGTCTAAGCTTTAAGTTGATACCAAATTTGGCTGCCCGATCTTGCCCGTTGTCATGTTAGAGCCGATTCCCCTTGCCACATTGTCCCGAAAAATATGTTTGTTTTTAGTACGCGGCTGAATCATGAAGGATTCGCGGTCATAAATCACGGCGCTTAGGGCCGCGTGACACTTGTTCTGACACCGCGGACCAAAATAAACACATTTTTCGGGGCAATGTTGCAAGGAAAACGGCTCTAACATAATAACGAGCACAATCGGGCAGCCAAATTTGGTATCAACTTAAAGCTTAGATATCAGAGAAAATGTTGGTAATACCATTTAAGCGGAAATCTCTGGATATCCAAACATTTCCTATGGATTTATAGAAAATAAATCCCCAGAAATTAGTTTTGGCACACTTTGGCTCCTCCCTGGCCCACTGTGCGACGGTCGGTCAGCAATCGGCGATACACGGCGTAGCTGGAATTAATAACATTTGACGTAGCTGGAAATAGTGATACTCGACGCAGCTGGAAATATTGGTTTTGTTATTAAATGTCTCTTCTCCTCCGCGTCATCTTGTTGGTACTTATACACCGGAATCATTTCAGAAATAGCAGACGAGATAGACTTCAGAAGGGATGTGCAACATGGTGAACTTATTTATTTGATCTCTCGAAATGACTGGTCTATCCCCTCTGGGGTTTCAACCCGTTCCTCTTCTTCTGAATTAAGTTGGTCTACGATCCCTACTTCATCCACCCTTCTATCATAACCTGAGTCAACACCTGTGTTATCTCTGATATCTATTTCCTCCCTACTAATTTTTTTATTGGGACCTGGGTATATTTCCCCCCGAATTACTTCGTTTTTCCCCTCCACATCCTTGTCTAAATTATGAAATTCTTTTCCGGAGAAAATATTGGGCGCGACAACTTTTTCTTCAGCTGAGGAAGCTAGGGCTGACTTGTTTGCCTAGTGAGGAAATCGCACACCAACAGTATGTTCCGATGGAACACCTGGTTTCTCTTCCGGCCTACTTCTGGTTTCACCTGATAGTCAGAAATTTCAGGGTTCGGTTGTGCCTTTAAACTTCCCGCCCCCATTCATCAGCTATCTTTTGTTTTCCTTTAAGTCCTCCGTTCTTTATACCCTGTCTACTACCTTTAGTTGATCTTCCCTAAGCCCCGCATCATAATTCCCTTATTCTTATCTTTCAATTCTGCATTATTATCTAAAAAATATTTATAAGCGTAATTTAGTCTATCTTTGAATCCTTTATATTTTCATCTGAGGTGGAAAATAAATCTTCTTCTTCAAAGCCTAAATCTCATCAGTAATTAGCCTGGGATGTCGTCCATGCATTACATAGAAAGAGGAATATCCAGTACTAGAACCTATTCTGCTGTTACCGAGTCCTTTCCTCCACCTTCCATACTTCCTTAAAACGAAACCTCCATCCCTTCTTTTAATACTAGAAGGGGTAAATTCCTATTTAGTACAACCCGGTCCCCATGAATACCTGCCATCTTGTATTAATCTACTCAAATAACGATGCAACAAATTTTTTTTTTTAAAGTTATAGACTAAACTTTTAGACACATATAGATGTACATGATAGAATCTCGGTTTGTTTGACTCTCGACTCAATCTCTTTCTCAATCTCCCTTTTCTAGAGCTTTTATTTTTGTCTTCTACTATTTTCCTCCATTCATTTTTTTTTCTTTTCTTTTCTTTTTCTTCCTCATTTTTTTCTTCTTTTTTTCCCTTTTTCCTAGCTACATACTGTCTATTTATTGATCTATAAGCAAACTTTGTTCATGTTTTATTGTAAAATTTGCATCTGAGGAACAAACACTTCAACAAGCTCTGCTTCAAGTTAGTTCCTCTTTTCTTGTGCTATTTCCACTATATTTATCGTTTCATTACATATTTGTTGTGATATAATTATTTTTGTATTATGTTTTGCATGAGAAATAAAAATCAATCAATCAATCAAATGAACAACTACTAAACCAATAATATAACGAATCACGAAAGGGCCGCCTTTGGCGGCCTATCGCGCGCTTTGTGTGAACGATATATTAGGTGTTGAAAGGACGTACTTGAGATTTGACACAAGGGTAGATTAGAAAAACAAAACAAAAGAAGTTAATAAAAATAAAATAATATTGATATGTGCTTATATATCGCCATCACTAACTTTATCGGAAGTCTCTAAGCGCTCTACAATAATGCAGCATAAATACCCTGCATGGCTTTAGCAGAGCAGTTGTCACGCGCTCTGCGTTTCAAGGAATACATTCCTACCAGGTCCCACATTTAATTCACCTGGGTGGAGTGTAGTACAATGTGAATGATTTTTTGTTGAAGGAAATCAACCTCCTCGAGTGGGATTCGAACTCATGACCGTATGATTGAAAGACGAGAGTCAGAACCACTACACTATGACGCTTCCACATCGCGTGCACCTATTACAGGTACAATAATAAATCCATTCTTATTTTAGGTGATTTGATGCCGTCTATACTAGTAAAAGTAGCGCACTTACCCCTCCCCCAACAAAAAGGAGTAATTAAAAAGTAGTTAAAAAAAATATCAGATATTTGTTTTGTATTTTTCATGTTTTTTCAAAATTGAAATTTGCCTATTAAAAAGAAAATGATTTAAATGAGCCAATCTGGTGGTAACACTACATTTACACATACATGTAAACGGAACTCAAAAAGTAACTACTAACTACCCCCTGAAGAACTGCTCATAATTTCAAAACCCTTAAAAGATATCATCTTACCAAAATATTGATACAGTCGTTAAGTACATTCTGTGTGAAAATCAGAGATATTTATCACTGTATGGCCGAATGAGCACAAATTAAAGACAAAATGGCCCAAATCAAAAGTCACAAGACATTGCCCGTACATTGTTGTGGAACAGCGCATGACTGAATGCATTGATTATGTTTTTTATTTTTATGAAACAATAATCTTTGATATTCCATCCATTATTCTTTCTAACTGGTACATGTGGTTAAGTGCATTATTTGCAATTGTAAAACAGTGCATTTTGAATTTGTTTAATACTTAGTAAACTACAATGATAATATTAGTTTGCGAATTTTTAAATACGAAAATAAAAATTCAGTAATGTCTACTTACTCAACCATGGATTAATGATAACCTCTTATCGTTACACATTGTTTTCCTAACTACCATAGAAATATTTTTTGGAAGACGAAATCTTGAAACGAATATAGGTGATAAAATTACAAGCAAATGTTTAGGAGCGTAGCTACTTTTTGTGACAATCAACCCTCATTTTTTTTCCAAGGGGGCTTTTTTTTAATTTACAAAAAAGAGCCCCCTTCCGGTTTCTCATGGGGGTTATTTTCATGATGATGGGGGCTAATTTTTGGAATGAAATTTAGTTTCTTAATTTTAGCCCGGCCGTATCGTATAGATACAGCATTCATAGAATCTTACATTTCAGTTAATGATTCCATCCACTTTACTCAAATGGTAAGGTTCTTATACCAGCCTATTAGATATTACGTCGTGTAGTTACTTTTAAAAAAAGTATTTATCATTTTGAGCTTTGTCAAAAAAATGTCTCATTAATAATTATGGCATTACTTTGGACAATTATTATTTATGTGTTGATAGATATTAATTGGTATACGAATATTTGTCCATGTCATCCTGGAACCATGATTTAAATAAAAAGAAAGACAAATATAGAAAGCTTAAATTGTTTTATGTGCCTTTCATTTTAAACTATTGTCCTTTTTGTTTAACTGTTTCTCATCATTAATCATGGTACTTATTATCTCAAGTACATTCAACACCTAAGAAATATAGAACTTCCAAATTTGCAATACAGTAGACTCTGCTTAATAGAGAAGTTATGAGGTCACTGATCAACTGATGTGTAGAACTCCCCGGGCGGGGTCGTACTTTTTAACTTGACGAGCTCACGAGGAACAAACCGCACTTTCAAACAATGAAATTATATAATTAATATCAACGATCAAATATAGATGATCAACGCAAATATCAAGGGTACACTCAATAATCAAATGTCGCGGGAGTGAACTACCTCAGACAGCATATAATTTACATACAGATAACAATGATCATAGTAAACGGAATTATCTCGAGGGCGTACCCCAGAGGTTAATCTCCGTCACGTTAAAAAAAACAAGTACAACAATATAATCAATCATACAAACAAGGGAAACGCTCTCGGCGGTCTCGCCTGCATTACGCAATGCGACATGATGAAAAATTGAAGTTGGGACATTATTTATAGGCAGGGTGGCCCATTAGCAGGCCCCCAAAATGAAATCCTCTAAATATAATCACATTTTCAAGTGAATATTGACTAAGAATCATCGGAAGAATTATTTACTATTAACTGTACTACGATTAATAACTTTAATGAAATATGAACAAATTAATAAAAAATGTATTAATTCTCATATTAAGTTGTGAAAACATAATCCAAGTCTACTGACCTTTGAACTTGTGACCTGGAATTTGTGTCATATGATTTGTGATACTTGATAACCCTTGTGTACAAGTTTCATGGAATTTGAACAATCAATTTTGAAAATATGCTAAAAATTCAAAATCTTGATGTTGATGCCACAGCAAAGTCTAAGTTTGTTGACCTAAAATGACCTTTGACCTTAACTCAGTGACCTGAAATACTACTCACATGATTAGGGATACTTGATAACCCTTTAGTGTAAGTTTCATTGAATAAGAACTTATACTTTCCAAATTATATTACAAATTCAAAAGCTTAACCTAAGGTTAAGTTTTCGATGATGAAGCCACAATATAGTCTAAGTCTATTGACCTGAAATAACCTTTGACCTTAATTCTGTGACCTGAAATTCTACTCACATAATTGGAAATACTTGATAACCCTTTCGTCCAAGTTTCATTGAATAAGAACTTATACTTTCAAAGTTATACTACAATTTCAAAAACTTAACCACGGGATAAGTTTTCGATGATGCGACAACATAGTCAAAGTCTGTTGTCCTACAAAAATTCAAAAACTTAGCCTGAGCTTATTTTCGATGATGATGCCACAACATAGTCCAAGTCTGTTGACCTTAAATGACCTTTAACCTTGACTTTGTGACCTACAATTTTGCTCACATGATTGAAAATACTTGATAATCCTTTCGTCCAAGTTTCATTGAAAAAGAACTTATACTTTCAAAATTATACTACAATTTCAAAAAATTAACCTTAGGTTAAGTTTTCGATGATGCCACAACATAGTCTAAGTCTGTTGACCTTAAATGACCTTTAACCTTGACATTGTGACTTACAATTTTACTCACATGATTGTAAATACTTGATAACCCTTTGGTCCAAGTTTCATTGAATAAGAACTTATACTTTCAAAATTATACTACAATTTCAAAAACTTAACCTCGGGTTAAGTTTTCGATGATGCCACAACATAGTCAAAGTCTGTTGACCTTAAATGACCTTTAACCTTGACTTTGTGACTTACAATTTTACTCACATGATTGTAAATACTTGATAACCCTTTGGTCAAAGTTTCATTGAATAAGAACTTATACTTTCAAAATTATACCACAATTTCAAAAACTTAACCTCAGGTTAAGTTTTCGATGATGCCACAACATAGTCCAAGTCTGTTGACCTTAAATGACCTTTAACCTTGACTTTGTGACCTACAATTTTACTCACATGATTGGAAATACTTGATAACCCTTTGGTCTAAGTTTCATTGAATAAGAACTTATACTTTTAAAATTATACTACAATTTCAAAAACTTAACCTCAGGTTAAGTTTTTCATGTTGACGCCGCCGCCGTCACCGTCACCACCGGAAAAGTGGCGCCTATGTCTCGCTTTTTTGCTACGCAGGCGAGACAAAAACGAATGTCAATCATCAGAAATCAAGTACAAGAAGGATCGTTCGTTCTATAATAATAATAATGATATTGGATTCTTATATATAGCGCACGTATCGACCTTCCAAGGTCCTCAAGGCGCTCCAACATTACCCGCCTATGCTAGGCTGCCAATTTCGACGCTCCCAGCAAAGCGTTCAAGAATATGAGATTACTATCAAACCAAATCAGCATTGACGAGGTCAGGCAATGACGATGTTGACGTGGCGACGAAACGATGATGACGAAGAAAGCGGCGATGACGGATACGAAGATGAAGACGACGATGATGACAGAGACGACGAGGGAGACGAATCCGATGGTTTTGTTGATGATGCAACAACAGATGCTGGCGAGGGAATGACGATGACGGCAATCATGAATTCATTTGTATAATGAATTTGTTATCCATGGCTTACGTACTTTTATTTTTTTATTCATTCTTCTTTTTGATATACAATCACTTTCATATCCCTATTTGATTAGCATATTAGCACACACATGCTTTAGCAGTCACGCAAAACAAACACTCGCAGATTATTATTCAATGAAGTCTGAGAATGTATACTATCATTTAGATCTATTAGGAATAAATCATTGTCAAAATCCTTCCATAAATTGGAAAAATTATTCCACCTCTATGACAACGGTGTACATGTACGTTGACATAATCAAGCGCTATCACGCAAATACGCATGCACACATTAACACACGAAGTAGAATTAGAAATAAATAAAAGCAGAATGTATTGGTAGCCATATATATATATATATATATATATATTTTAAGCCTTTGCACTTCATTAAATTATTAGAGAAAGAAGACGATCCGTTGCAGGGACGGATCCAGCCGGCGTCGAGGGGGGGGGGGGGGGGCCCAATTTGTGAGAAAATATTGAGCGGCGCGTCAGCGCCGCGTTCCGCGCTTGCACGGACAGGGGGATTTTGAGGGGGGATGTGTCCCCCTGAAAAGCTGAAGAAAAATCGAATTTGTAAACTCAATTTGTGCGATTTGGTGTATACTTTTTGCCAGGATATCATTTAAAATCTGTGACTTTTTCCAACATAAATTTATGATAGGAGGAAAAGACTGTAAACACAAGAAGTGGACTATGTGTGCAGTCCGCATAGTACCCCGTTGTGACAAAAAGTCCTTAGGACACCGGTATTCATGGTACCGGTATCTCTAGGCAGGCGCGTACGCAGGGGGGGGGGGGGGGGGGGGTTAACCCCCCTTTAGTTTTTTTATGTGTGTATTTTAGAACAAATCCCCCCCCCTTCGGCAATTTTTTTTTAAAATGTCCTCTTACCACCCCCACCCCCCCCCCCCCCCCCCCCCCGCTTATTCAGCGGCCTTTTTATTTCATTTCTAAACAAGATCTTCAATTGCAACAATGTTGACAACCACAATTGACACGGTACAGATTCCTAATACCTCGGGTATCACTTGATTGTCAAAATCAGTCAGTACAAGACTAGTGCAGCTGTTGTGATGGGCAGACAGCAATAACTTGATTCGGGCTGCAGCTTTAAACACCTCAAATCAGGCCCCGGTGAACGTTTTTCAAAGTAGGTGGGGGGCTAAAGTATTTATGAACAGGTAGAGCGTAGCGTAAAGCTCGAAGGTTTGAGCAGGCCAGGGGCAAATGAGGTCATTCAAAGGGTGTGGGGGGCATCAACAATAAACGGCACTTTCCGGGAGAAAGGGGCACCTACTAAGGGAAACCTCAAAGCGAAAAATTACATTTTTTTAGACATTGGTATATACCCCTACAATGTGATTACAGGGATGATTTCAATGTCTGTTTCTCTCTTAACATGGTCCATACTGTTCAAGCATCACACATTTACTTTGTAGTTGGTTTGTGATGGTAAGAATAATTTTTGCGAGCGAGCGAAGCGAGCGAGCAAAAAATTTGGACTTGTGAGGTCGCAGTGAAAAAAATTACATCTTATAAAGAAGAACAAAAAATCCTGATGGGGTTTTAAGCACAATCTAATCATGAAAGACTGAAAAGATCTTTAATATGAACCATAATTATATCAACTTTAAATACGAGCGAGCGTAGCGAGCCACACTGAAATTACGGTGAAATTAAAGAAAAGTTCCTCTTAATCCCTTTAAATTAGGAGCACTTTTTATGGGGAAAGGAAAATGGGGCACATATCCAAAGGGGAAAATGACACTTATTTGAAATGAAAAAGAGCACATGTCAAAGTAAAAAGGGGAATTACCAGAGGTGAAAATGGGGCACTCCTCGCACTTAATAAGGGGCACTCACCAGAGATGAAAATAGGCACTTATGATAACGGCAATTTTCAGAAGAAAAAATGGCACTAATCAGAGATGAAAAGGGGCACTTATTACAGAGTTAAAGGGGGCACCTCTCAAATTTTAATAAGGGCATGCACTCATCGGAGATGAAAAGGGGCACGTATAAGAAAGAACTAAATCTCACGCACACATTATGCAAAAGAGGTGAGTAATTACGTCCTGCAGGACACAATACAAATCCCAGGTTGGTTTCCGGAAGCTGGAGCAGAATCTTTTCGCATCGTATACTGATTTTAATTTTTAATGATTTACGCATCTATCCAATCTGTCCATATAGTGTAACAGTAACAACCCATCTGTGACACTAATAAACGATGTGCATGAGACTAATTTTATTCGGTATAATTTTACATATAATAAATATTATGGGCAGATTGAAAAAGAAAAATTTAGACTAATAGGTCGTCTTCTGTGCACCTGTTCACCTGAATACAGTGTTTTTACCCAGATTCTGGAGATAAAAATGGGTAATTTTCTGAATAAATCAGGCCTTTACGACCACTTTTACGGAACTAATTTTATGAATCCGCGAACTGCCGAATTTGGAAGCTTTGCCGACATGCTTCACGATGCCTCCGTGTTTTTATTTTTCGCATTTGCTATTTTTTCGTGCTTTTTTCCTTAATTACGTTTGCTAAGTCGCGCTTTTATGTAGATAAAATATGTGATCTCGCATTTTGCAGGAAAAAACAGTTTTTTTTTTTCTGGGGCCTTGCCCTTGGTTGGTTTCTTTCTATTTCTCTTTAAAATACTTTTTCTAATAAGGGGGGGGGGGGGCTATACCGCGGACCCTGTACACTGTGTAACAGCATGATGATTTGACAGATGGACCTGAAGTTAACAGAGTCCTGAAATACTTTTGAACGTTGTAACTTGTACGCCCTAGTGTAGAGAGTTCATCGGCATTTGGTTTCTATCATAATATATAGGCCTAAAACACGAATTAGGGCTAGTTTTGACCTGAAAACAACCCAAAGCTCGGCGCATGTCCAGCTGAACCGCGGGAGCTTGGTCTATATACGGATAGGTGAGGGCCCTGGGTCCACTCCTAACTCGTGTTTTAGTCCTTCTTTCTTCCCTTTTCCTTTCCTTTCCTTTCCTTTCCTTTTCTTTCCTTTCCTTTCCTTTTTTTTGGGGGGGGGGGGCCCGGGCCCGTCGGCCCCCCCCCGTGGATCCGCGCCTGATCCGTTGTACCGTTCTCCATTTTTAATTCTTTTTTCGCTGCTCCCGCAAGCTATGACGTTTCATTTAATTATAAGAGGAATAAGACGATCCATTGTAACGGTCTCGACTCTTAATCCTTGTCTGAATTCAGCCCCCCCCCCCTCTCCCGCGCGAAGCGCAGAAGCTTTGACGTTTCAATAAATTATTACTATTAATCCTTGTCTGAAATCAGTTCCCCCCCCCCCCCCCCCCTCTCCCGCGCAAAACGCGGAAGCTTTCAAGTTTCATTAAATTATTAGAAAAAGAAGACGATTCGTTTTATCGTGTCTTTGTCTGAATTCAGTTTTCCCCCTCCCACGCGAAGCGCGGAAGCTTTGTCGTTTCATTTAATTATTACTCTTAATCCCGTCTGAAATCATTTTCGCATTTCATTAAATCATTAGAGAAAAAAGACGATTCGTTGTACCGTTCTGGACCCCGTCTTACAAAGAGTTGATATCAATCGCAACTTATTTACAATTGATATCAATCGCAAGTATGTACATAGGATATAGGAGATCGCAAACTTGCGATCGATTGGAGGACTTACGATTGATTTGGATCAATCGTAACTCTTTGTAAGACGGGGCCCTGGACTTTTAATCCTAGTCTGAATTCAATTGCCCCCCCCCCTCCCGCGCGAAGCCTTGAAGCTTTGCCGTTTCATTAAATTATTAGAGAAAGAAGACGATTCGTTGTAACCTTCTCTACCCTTAATCTTGTCTGAATTCAATTTCCCCCACTATATGTGCAGTGTTACATGATGTAAGTATGGAACGCTCGTTCGCAAATCTGTGCATGCTCAGCCCGAGTGGTGGGTAGCATGTTATCTTCCGGCAGTGCTTTGCACAGTTTATGGAAAGGATTTTTTTCTAGTGTTACTGTTAGTGGCCACTATAAGGCCCTTAGTGACTATACAAAACATATGCTCTTCCTGGTTATTTGGGAATGGGTCAGTTTGCAAGAATTAATGGAGAAACTAGCATTTTGTTGAAAATAATGTGATATCACGAACATTTATACATCACTTGTGAAAATAAGTCATGGTTCATTTATATATATATATATATTTTTTTTTTGGGGGGGGGGGGGGCTGGCGCCCCCAAGCCCCCCCCCCCACCAGTACGCCAGTGTATATATACATACATATAGCTATAGTGTATCGATTGATATAACAAATAAAGTTATTCATTGGCCTGGATTACAGACAATATAATATTGATGAAAAACAAATTTAAAGGAGGTGACAGACAATTGGTCTGAATAGAGTAAAATCATGTTGATATATAAAAGTCAATAAGAGTAGTAAAGAAAACACGTCATGTGAGGTATGTAATCCAAATAACAAAAAACCAAAGATTTGAAGAGTAGAGTTACACAGTTTGAAATGTGCAAGATTGTATACGCCAATGATTTAAAACGAAAACAAAAATGATTTAGATCGAAAAGGAGGTCTTCTTTGCTGTTTATTTGTCTGTTCATTGACCCATTTGTAGTTTTCACTGACACGATGATCCATGGTAGACCATGTTGAAAAGACATTCGACCCCTGTAGCCTACTGGCCTTAGTGGCCTCCCATAATAATGAGCGATTTGCCTTTGTCAAATCCTCATGCAGACTCATTTTTAGTGTTCTTCAACTTTCTTCTGTTCATTAGTAGTTTCTTTTGCATGTTTGTTAGACTAATTTCAATGCTTGTATCACAATTTGCATATTTGATTCAATATGTAATATGTTAGTTTAGATAGCCCTACCTATGCAAAATAGTTTTGAAATATGTCTGTGTTTATAATGTATGAGACAATGTTTTATGTTTATACTGTAATAAAAATGATGTTCCTCTTTATAATTTTGTAGATGAAAATTTGAATATTGAAAGGCAAAGAGACTTAAAAAAAAAAGTGGTAGCGATGTTTAAAATTACCCTGCTTTTACACTGAGTCTCAAGTTTAGCATAATATTTGAAATACAGCAAAAGTCACACCGCGTCACGCTGAGACCACACCTGAATATTCATCTCAAATTGCATCACTGGGAGTGGTCGAGTGGTTTAAGGCGCTTGACTGGAGATGCGAAGGTCGAGGGTTCGAATCCCAACACGGCACTAATATCCTTTGGCAAGAAATTAACCTGCACTTGCTACTCTCCACCCAGGTGTTAAATGGGTACCCGGTAGGATGCGACCGTCATTGTTGGTCAAACATTTTTTGAGCGTCAAGTAACGCCTGGCTGGAAAGCTCCCCAGGGAGTGGAGATTGTGCACACAGTGTGTGCGGGCAAGCACTGAATTCAATGACCGGGGTAATAGTATATTTGTAAAGCCCTTAGAGACATTTGTATTAAGCGCTATATAAAAGCTAAATATTATTATTATTATTATTATCACTTGACCATAAGTTACTGAAATGATCCACGGAGAAATATATGAATACGCTCGTATGAACACAGGCCAATGAATACGTTAATTTGCTCTGTTTGAAATATCTATGTAAAAACACTATAGGGTATGTGTGGTATAGTAGGCCTCTATTTTATGTTTTATCTTTTCTTTGCGATATACACTTCCTCGTGGGTTGTTTTACTCGGGGAATTAAGTAAATCTTAAACATTTAACATTCTTCATGTTGTTATTTATTCAACCACAGATAACCAGCTGCATCTATTTAGCGGTATGGTCCTTCACCTTGGAGAAGGCTGGCAGCTTTTTCGTCAGTCCTACAGGTAATACACGCGGTTCACTGTCACACTCTTATATCAACTCTTCTAAGGGTCTACTAGAATAACTAGACCGTCGATATCGCTCCGTGAGCTGACGGTCTACTGGGATGTCTCCTGTTATAGATACTTTATACCACAGATACATCTTATTTACTTTTCTTCAAATTTAACCCTATCGAGACAAGCATCTTCACGGTTTCATAGTAAGTTATGAGTAGGAGCCATATAAAATACACAAGGTGTATGAAGAGAAAAAACATTTCTGCACACATTCGACGCCAGGAAATTAAAAAAAAGGAAATATAAGTCTTACAAATCCTCAAAATGGCAAACACCTTGAAAAGTTCAAAAACGCTTTAAAAAACAAAAAAACCTTTGACATAGCTATGTACATACACATTGTTTTTAGAGATAATAATGACATGTATTAGAACTATTAAAGTGTAGCAATACAAGAAAGAATATTTGTTGCCAATTAGAACAAAACAAACTGATTAAGTTAGCCCTTAAAATATTGTTGTCTCGAAAGGGGTAAATGTGGACCTTCCTCATGCTAATGATTATCGTATTTCTTATTACTTTTTTTCTTTTGTGATAATTTTTTAAAGGACCGGCTGTTGATGGGCTCTATGCAGCATGCGGTATTAATATTATTGTCGCCGCTTTTCTTCTCATCGCATCCATTGTTCTCTTAGTAGGCGTGTCTCAGGTAGGTAAGAGAGACGAGTTACAGGTACAATGACAGAGAGAGAGAAAAAAAAAAAAAAAAAAAGGAAAGAAAGAGAGACAGAGAAAGAACGAGAAAGAGAAAGAGAGAGAAAGAGAAAGAGAAAGATAGAGGGTAAAGGGGGAAGGAGGGGAGGGGGAGTGTTAGAGCATGGACCTAACATCCATGGTTAGAGTGACGAACACTGTGAATGAGAGAGAGAGAGAGAAAGAGACAAAGTGAGGTTATTAGACAAGTAAGAAGGAACTGTCGTGACAGTAGTGTCCTTCGGCAATACAATGTTGCCATAAAAATAAAGATTATCAATAATGTGATAATAGATAACAGAAAATGACACCAATAAAATGTATAGGTCTTGGAGGGAAAGCATTATCAAGATTATTATATTAATTCGGTGAAGAGAGTCTTTGTCTTTTAACATTCAGTGTTTAATTCACTGTCGCGTTCGGGACCGAAATGACAATGCGTATTTCGTCAACATCTTTAGCATATAAATACAACGTTTCTCAACCGATTTGAGGCGGCACCCAAGAATTCTCTAGGGATGCCGAGAGAAAAATGTAGGTAAATCAGAGAATTATTTTGGAATAACGTTGATTTCGTGAAATACTAATTTCAGAAACTGGTCGAGTGTGTAACGAGATGCCCGAATATCTTCCTATTCGCGTATCGAGGTCATTATCGAATGTATGATTTTTAATTTTTTGTTGTTCATGTACATTCGGCATCGAATTATCCGCATACAGTACTTTTCTAGCGTATATCTTTTCTAGAGTGTCGATTACCAAATATTTCTTGTTTAAACATTTGAAAATGGTATAACTCTTTTTTTTTCTCACTCGCTACGCTCCCTCGCAAAATTTAGGAAAAAAATAGCCTATGCCCCTACATGTGTTAATGGAACTTGACGAGCTCCAAAATGATGCAAAATGAACATTCTTTGATGAATTTGGGATTGGGGTGACGCTAAACTTTTTATTTCTCAAAAGGATGATGTGACTAATACAAGGTTGAAAAACGCGGGCCTAATAAATCATTTAAATATATCTCCTTCCTTTAATTGCAATTAACAATCTCGGGTTGATTTTCTTAACATCCCCAGTCAATTGCATTTGTAATAATTTATCAAATCTGACAAGAATTTCGTTGATTTCATTAATTCCTCAGATGATAGCTCAATATTTTTGGTTGATGGTGGTCTATTTCTATCTATTCATTTTGCAGGACAGCAAGACGATGTTGATTCCTTACATGGTTGCGATCACGGCTCTTATAGTTTTACAAGCCATTGCATGGATTAGCCTCGTCGCCATCCAGGTAAGTGATTTTATCCGATGGCGTATCAAATGGAAAGGGGGTACATACATGCGTCAACATGTTGGGGTCAGAGAGGACACTCCAACTGTTTTGGGATCTGATTCTTTGCTGAAAAGAATTATTATTGTCTCAATGTATTTATAGTTTATTGAGTTCTGCAAGGCACAATAAATTTTCCATCTCTAAATCAGATTAGTTACCCCCCTGTTACCGCTGTGTTTTCTATGAATTATACAGCAATATTTTTTTTGCTTGAGTTCTACTCTAAAATGCTTTAAAATGCCTCTTTTTAACACCCAACTATGAAAAGCCCATATCTTTCCTCAATTGCTCCCCAATTATAAGAATCTGATGACGCCATTGGCTGCAGCCTGGTCAAGGATTTTCCTAAAATGTGGGCAGGGGGCAAGTTTCCTTTGAACTTCTATTGGCCAATATAAATCCTTCTCATATGAAGAACAAAAAATGATATCTAAATATGAATAATTTTAAGGGTACTGGGGCCAAAATAAACAACGATAAGAAGCTAATTATTATCATGGTTATTAAAGGTAATACAAAGTTTTGGGAAATTTTGAAAATTGGGTGGATAGTGAATCTTTACAATTTTGACATATTTGGATGCCCCTGTGGATGTATTATAAGCACTAAAAAAATTAACCCCTAAAACACTTCTGTTTTCGAGAAAAATGGAATATAACAATTTACCGGTGCTCCCGGTAAATTTTGATAAATTTCGAATAGCGCCTACGGCCGTACAATGGTAGCTGCGACCCTGGAAATCTCAGAATATGTAGCTATGATATATAATTTCCAAACGGGAATAGCTAATCGGTCGATTTTAGTCAAGAAACATTGTTTCATAGCTAAATTGGTATCTTGACCTTGAGAGGGAGCTATACAACATAAAGGGTTTAATATTTATAATTTCATAACTTTAGACTCGATTTCAACCGGGACAACGATCAATGAATATTGTAAGAACGCATATGCTTCCAATATGTTAATTTGAACCAAATTCATGACCACATACCAAAACTTTGTAATACCTTTAACTCGTTCTTTTTCTTTAAGAAAAAGCATCTAATTAGGAATATAGAAATGAAGACAAAACATGTAAGAAAATATTGAAAATCAAATCAAAATAGCTTTGAGATATTTGTTTTCGTAAAAATGTGGTAGATGAATTATTTTATTTAGCTCAAAGAAAGGGAGTAGCTTCTTTTATCTCCTTGGTTCAAAGTGACCTTAATGGCGATTCCTGAATTTTTGTATACGAAGACTTTAAATATAAAAGGATAATTAAAACGTTCCACTACAACGAAGTTTTATTACAGAGCAGGTTGTACACTTTAAACATTTAAAACAAAAATAATATATCACTGTGGCTGTAGCGAGGTCGACAACAAAGTAAAAGTCTAAACAAAGGTTTCTACGGGAATTGGTAGCTTTAATGATTGGAGTAAATATTGCTTCATTATACTCGATACCTTTCATTCCGTGAAAAATGTGAGATAGGGTTAGGGTAAGGTATTCGTCTTACAAGTTAATTCCACGAACGATAGTTTCCGTTGATTATGATAACCTCTGTTTAAACTTTTTTTTTAAATCTCGGGGGCTTCGTTCTTAAACAATATATCATTTGTACGTTTTTAATTGTTCTGCCTTTTTGTTGTTGTACCATTTACTTTATTTTATTGTTACTGTCTTATTCTATTTAAAGAATTTGTTTCTAACTATGTCAGTTATTTGTAAATATTATGATTTATTTTGGTTATCCAATAAAAACACCCCAGAAACAAACTATGTAGGCCTAAATCAAAAAGATTAAACTATATTAGAAGTATATTGTGATTCTTTCTTTAAGACTTTTAAAGACACATCAAATTTAGGGTCTCCTATTATAAAATCGTCTACATATTTTATTTTGTAAAAGTTGTCGCTGAACATTAAATTCATAAACCTTGATTTCCCCGAATGATATGACTGTATCTTATATATGCTTTTGTTTTTACGAAGGAACCATCTATTACCCTTACTGGTATAGTGCTCGTTATACTGATCGGGATCCCTGTTTCCTGGCTCATACTTACTCCCCTCAACGTAAGTATTTTAACAGTTAGTTTGTTTTCTCTACCTCTCTGCACGTTTGCCACTTCGCCACACGTGCAATTATGCACAAAACAATAGGCGAACGGAATCCTTTGTGCAACACAATGGATTTGCAAAGTTGATTATTTTCATTCTTGATTAACTCCAAGGCAACCCTTATGTAAATTAACCGGTGTGGACTAATCTCGCCTTGAAAACAATCAATCTTGAATTGTTTTATTTTGACTCGTTATCACCAATAATGGTGGTCTTTCATGAGGTCCTGTTAAATATAATAAAAAACAATAGTTACAAAAAATATTTAAAAATAATAATAATAACAAAGTCATGAACATAAAATCATAACAGCAACAAAGAATAAGTAAGAGCATGTATAAACATATATACAAGGTGTTTAGTATCCTCGTAATAAATCAATGGTTTGTTTCTTTGTTTTGTTTTGCTTTGCTTTTTTGTTCAAGAATAAGTTGTTGCATATTTATAATACCTTGATACAATATTATAGTATAGATGGTAGTTTGTTTTTAAACCCGATAAAAAGTAACTATTAGCAGATTTCGGTATGTATTATACTTTGGAAAAAGGCAACATATACTTTTGAGAGTTCATAAAGCGAATTAGGTTCAGTTAAAAAAGACATTAGGGATACCAAAACTGTTATATACATATTTACAAAAATATATTACAGGATAGTAAATTACTGGATAAAATGCAAAACTAATTTATGTAATCTAGAGTAGCAAATGAATGTACACTCTTTAAATAGCAGTAACAATAACAATATATTTATAACTTATAATAAATTATATGAAATCATTATTTCAGTTCAAAAAGCATTATGTCGCCCTACATTCAGGGCTAAGAAACAGACAATCAAACATATTGTGCAAGCAGGACAATTACAAATGTCATATCCTTGACAAGGTCAAAAAATAAAAAGCATCAAATGAAATTTTCCTAGCAATGAGGATGTATATGAATACCACGTTTTATCATGTTGTTCTGCAAGCGCATCATTAACCAATCATTTTATTTTTACAAGAGAAATATGCTGAATCTTCCTTTTTATCTTATTGGTAATCGACATTGCAAGATTGTTTGAACATGTATTCAAAGGTGTTCACAGAACTTGCCATTCTCAATGACCTGTTCAACTGATTCCATGCTACAATTGATGATACGAGGGGGCTACGCGATATCTATCATAATTTACTAAATATATCAATTAGTAGGCGGTTTCCCGGCAAAATTTGTATCATCACTTTTTATTCAAAAATATTCATTCACATGATTGGTATAATAAGAGCTTCCATTTCATTTTTTGAGAGGGGGGCTTTTCCAAAACTGGTCTATATTTGTTAGTATAGACAAACGGTTGAACAGCCTATTTCAGGACCATTTTCAAAATGGTCCTAAAGCAAAAATATATTAATTTACATACAATATCATTTTTTTTTAATCATAGTGAATTACCAATACACTACCCCTCTTATCGATCCCACTCACTTCACCACCCCCTCCCGCTACCCCCTCCCAAGTCTTCCAGGGTATATTACAAAGACCGATAAACAATTTTATTTACATTCATAAATTGGTATCAATATTATCTAAAAAACTTATTTCTCTGTCATAACATTTCAAACTAAACTTTTTATTTCCTTATTAAATATAGCCAGACTTCTTGATTGTCAAGTGTGCATAGATAATCCATTGTACAATTTACTTCCGCGATGCAGAAACGTACGCTTACAATTCTGTGTTTTCGGTTCATGCAAACCTAAATTAGTACTTCGAAGGGCATAGTTCGTAGTCTTAACAATAAACTTCTCTTTCAAATATACAGGTGCCAAATCGTGAAATATTTTATACATGAAAGAATAACTGGGCTTATCTTGTCTATTTTCTAAAACTTCCCAATTTAAAATATTATGAATTTCACTAATTGGTTTATGTTCAGATAATTTAAATTTAAAAATAATTCTACCAACCATGCTCTGTATTTTTTGTAACATGTCTACTTAAGTCTTAGTGCCCGAATGCCACTTACTTATTAAACTTTCTTGTAAATAGGATGGCACCAAATTGTGTGTGCAAAACGTTTCTCAACTGGCATCCGTTTCAGATTGCTAATCAATTCACTTTATTCAGTCTAGCAGCTTCGGTATATCTATCCCATGATAATTACTATGTGGCACAGGTAGACAATATGTGTGGCATATAAAGGTTAATGATGAAGATATAATGCTGTAGTCTGTGCTGGTTATCTTCAATTCTCTGTTAAAGAAACTATCTATCGGTTATTGATAACAAGAAATAGGAACAATTTTATTATCATAAAGTAACGTTATAAAAAGAGAAAGCTGACCACACCTTGCTGAAAATAATAAACGGCGAGGATAACTGTATAATACTTGTTGCCTCAGAATGTGGTTCAAAGTTGTAAACATTTCTGGCAATATTTAGAAATATGGAAATCTTTTGATTTCGATTTGATTTGATTTGATTTGAATTGATTTTCTTCTGCATTCATTTAAGTACATATTTTTGTATATAACAATAATAATGTCAAGTACAATAAGTATTTTTCTGACAATGAATACAAAATGAGCAAATATATATAACAATTGTTATTTCAAAAAACGAAATGACAAACTGTCATTAATACTAAATCTCTCAAAACATTAAAAATTATTTGCGGAAGACGGACTGTCTTGTATTAGCAGATGGCTTGGTAATACGACAGCCCCAGACAAAACTGAAAAAGATTATAACATTTATTAAGCAGAACGTATTAAAAAAGTTATAGAATATATCGGCGTGTATAAGGTATTTTCTAGACAATTCTCATGTTGCTTTATTAAAAAAACTATTCATATATTTGATCTCTTCTTTTCAGATCACGTGTCTGATCTGCGTCATCTCGCAATACCAAGAACTTCGCGACGGTCGAGGAAGGGCCAGTGATGTGTATACCAGAGCAGCGTAAACATATATCATCTTTCTGGGCATCACTTTTTGTGAAAACGTCATGAGTACAAGTTTACACAAATCCCTTTGAAACACATGTTAAATTTAGGTCACGTGTTTCAATGGGCTCTCGGCGATCTTGTAATATGACAGTTTCATGAAAAAATAACCTTGCTTATCGAGAGGCTAATAGTAATTCTTAAATACTAAAACAGGCTTTTTTGTTTAGATATGGCGCGGTAAACCGCCGCAAAAAACACACCTGCTGGGTCTTTTTTTATAGGGTAAATGAAGAGCAACTGCGCAGAACAAAGGACTTTCGCCTATTCACTGATCTCTATGTTATAAGATACAGACAAATGCAGCGTATTACACTTTACGTCATCTTAAGAAAAAACTGCCACGGTTTTGCGTATGGAGAAAGGGATCTAAAGAAAACAAAACAAAACGTGAGCCCTCGTTTCCCCTCATCTGTCTTGACTTTATTTCCTATTAATTATTTTGTACATCATGAGATATCTTCCATTGAATTTTGGTTGCAAAAGATTTTTTATCATGTGAACATTACGGCTGCTCTCTGAAAAGTGAGGAATGGAAAATTGTCTTAGTTGTAATATTAAATATTTTACATGGGTAGACAGCTTCAAATGAAACAGTTTCTTTGTTACGATAACCTATTGCCAAAAAGCGTTTTTGTTTAATGTTTAATATATTTATCTGTAAAATGACAATTAACCAATGAATTATTTGTATGACTTTCAAGTAATTCATCGATTCTGTAACCAACAAAATAATCATAATTATATGTATATACATCCAAGATTAAAAAATTCAAGATTTATTTTATTTCATTTAATACTCGCAACCCTTTACGTTTGATTGGTTACTGAATTGACATATTTTAACAAACATATACAAGTTACAAACAGAGGGATCAAAAACAGATCCAAGTAAAATATAATGATAGAAAACTGAAAGTGTACAAAATGTTAAATGAAAATAGAAATTTATCTAGAAATGGAAAAACCATGGAAATTTTATTAACAAAGAGACCAGTTGAAAGGTATTTAGAAAATATCAAAATTAGGAAATTATCAACATAAAGATTAATTCAATCATGACTATAAATTGTTGCATTATCGAATATGTATGATTGAAGAATCTGAATATTATCAAAAGTAAATATCAGCAAAAGCTACTTTACCAAATTAGAAAGTTGACAATTAAGAAATACTTAACTGATCATGCACTCAACAAAGATCACAAAGATTGACTGTTGAAAGGTCGAATTTCTTCAGAGTAGACATCATGTACATTTTACGACTGGCTTTTGACACAATTTTGTCAATATGAATGTTCCATTTAAGGTCACTTTGAATTGTTACCCCTAACAATACATACATGTATATGAATGTACATAGTTTTTTTTTAATACATTATAATCTTTCACAATTATATCCCAATCGGCTTATTGACTTCTAGAAGACTTCATGAATTTAGTGTTCATTCAATAGGTTCTACTCTTATATGAATTTAAAGGCAGGGTATTTAACTGTTTAATCGCGCCATCTTTCGGTGAAAGCGTACAGAGAGGGATTTTCCGGTTTCTGTACCCAAGGATAATCACGCGCCCGTCATGTAATATGCTATTTTGTAATCTTAACAAATTTGAAGCAGAAATCTTAAAGAGAAGGTTGAGTTCTGGAAAGAGGTGAAAAATTATTTGTGAGCGTTATCATTTTATTATGCAAGTGTGGAAGAACATCAGATAAGACATGTTCCCTGAAAAGCATGGCTCTTCAAATGCCTTTATATTCTAAATATGTCATGTAACATCGTAAAACTCGAGGGGGGGGGGTAGGATTTTTACGCCACGTGTTCGTGTAGTCCCATATACATCTTTCTGTGTACAGTGTTTGTAACTTTACCAAGACTTAGCCAAATTTCTTATCATTTTGATGATTCCAGAACCTTGCAATACACACAAATTATCATATGCTAGATGATCAACCTTTTCTGGTCGATTCTACACCGTTTCTTTCACAATGCAATCGCATGACCAGAACTCAACTTCATCTTTAAAGGGAGGCTTTACTACTGCAGCTAGAAGGGATTAGACCACCCAGAGAGTCACTGTGACAGGTGGCTATCTCATTAACTCAGCTCTCATTTAACATAAGAAAAAGAGGATTATGGGGGACCAACAGGCACCGATTTGGGAAGTTTTCAATATAGAGGGAGCAAGTAGCTACAAGTAGGACAGTGTGCCTTTAAGTGCATCGGTACAAATTATTTCATTCACATGTTACAAATATATTTTTATTTCAAAATAATACGAATTACATGCATTCCGTATTGTTAGGTAGGACAAGGCATAACGTTTGTAATACCTAGCAACAACTACTGTACGCAATTTGTATTCTGACAATTGAAATACAATTATGTATGTTATGTTTTGACCCAGTGAAACCAAGTTGGCCAAACTCTGTGTATTGATGGCTCTGATCTGAAGTAGTGTCAGTAGAATACCTTTTCTTTAGACTGTACTTTCTCTTTGAATGAAACTGCCCTTCTGTTTTGGCTCACTTTTAGAAAAAGTTATAATTTGTGTAATTGAAACAATTGCTTTAAACAAAATAAATATTGGTTTTCAAATCATTTATTCATTTTAACTGTCAATCTGTTCTATGTATATCTGTTCTTTGTGGACTTTTACTACTTCAAAAGATGTATGCACATACAATAGACACGCTTTCTATTTCTCTAAATGTGTAAATATATTTTAATAAGTTTCTTTTAACCGAGAGTATAATATCATTCTTAAGTTTATGTAGACGCTGCAGCAAAATAGTGCACAGTATAGATAGCTCTTGGAATAATAGATAATGGGGCTCGTATCAAAATGCTGTAAAAAATAAGGCTTACCGGCAAGATACATTTTAAATCCATTATCAGGGCCAACATTCATTAAATTCCCTATACCACGTTCTCAACTTAATATGTTGATGTACTACTTAGCTGCCATTGTAGTTCTGTACGACGTTTTGCAAATATATCTTACTAATGGGGGAAGGAATGAGAGGGGATGGGAGAATGTACAAACAGATTCTTTTAAGTATACTTTATTATTATCGATAATAATCATATATGGAAAAAAAATTCGAAACAGTTTATAAAAAAAAGTACTTATGTTTTCGTTTCATTATTGCAATTTAGTTATTTAAAAAAAAATCTGGACTATGAACCTGTTTCGTGCATAACTATTTTTTCATATGCAGTAGAAATATAACACTAATCAGTCTCACAGGTAAATTGATAGGCATTATCGGTTGCTACTTCAAAAGCTGTATGCCAATGCAATAGACACGCTTTATATTTCTCTTTCGAAGAAATATATATTTGTAAATATATTTTTATTAAATTTCCTTTAACCAAGAGTATATCATTCTTAAGTTTATGTTTATGGCGGAATCAGAAGGCTGTACCAAATGAGGCTTACCTGTAACATACATTAAAATCCATGATCAGGGCTCAATTTAATTACACTTTTCTAGATATGTTGATGCACTACGTAATTAGTTGACAGCAGTCATAGTAGTTCTATGCGATTTATTTTGCAAATATGTATTTACAAAATTTCCTATGTAATTTAGCCATAATATATTAGAAGCTTAATGTGCATGTTGATATTGTTGACGTTAATTCAGAAACACCCTCATCCACCAACAGACTATCTATTTAAACAAAGGAGTCCTGCCAATGCCGTGTTATGATACCATGACGTTTAATGCGCAAAGCGCAAAGCAATGCACAATGACTGAGCTTCTGAAGCGAAGTGACGTGTAGTAACCTGAAGTGTGGTTCAATCTGTATACAAACAAACACAACATAAGCAATAATAAATACCTTGCTTATAAATCAACAATCCCAAGCATTATCTAATACTCTTCTATTGTAAGTCAAATAGCGGAATCTTATTACCACTTAACTGCTTTAATTAGCTTGACTTCATCAATATTCATGAACATATCATATAGAACGTCCATTTACACCCAATGTCTCTGACTGTCAATGTCAGGAGTCAAATTCTACAATGCCAGTTTTGTGGCTAAATCATGCCAGTTTTTGTGGCTAAATCACCCTTTCACATTACTGAGTAATTTATCTACGGTTATCTTGCCTGTTAACCTCATAACATTTATATCCCTAACCTTACATGTCATTATTTATGTTATACGTACCTTTATCAACTCACATACATGTACAATCATATGCACTTGTTTATACATGCTCATGCGAGCAGCCATTATTAAATGCCCAACCATGTAGCTATTTCATAACCCTGTCGCACTACCACTCTACCTCGTATCACCCAGTACTGCAACCTGAGTGATGACAGGACATATTCTCGTCCAGAATGCCCTGACGCTTCATGGAGATGCCGCACAATCAGCTTCACAATATGATGCGTCTTTGGTAGAATGATGGGATGCTTCGTCTGCTCTTCAACTGATGCATGCTGAAGGCGTTCCCCTACATGAACTAGACCATCATTCAACATCCTTGGGTCTAGTCTTAAGGGAGGACTATATTTCTTTATTCTGCATTTCTGTCCTTTGCTTTCCTTAGCATTTTCTTGAAGGATTTTTAACTCTTCAGGAAAGCATTGTTGCTGAACATGTCTCAATATGGCTCGTTCAGCTTTTCTCAAGTCTTCTGTGTCAAGGGTCCTCTTTACATCAAATGACGTTTTATGAACCTTGCTTCTCAGATAGTCCTTTACACGTAACATCCAGGCCACACTGCGTTTCAGCTGGTACCACGCTGAGTAATAACTGATGTACTCATCTATTACATCCTTTCCTTCATGACCAGATCCATCTTTACCAGACTGACTTGCCATATGAGAAGATAGTTTAGGCTGTTTGATTTCCTCATTATTCTCATCTATAGACTCCATTACTGTTGAGTCTCGTGGCCAGTTGTCTTCTGATTGCCTGATGAAGCTTGATCCTTCAGTCCACCTTGTATTCTGACTCAACTCCATTGCTGATTGTCCTCTGGACAGTTCATCTGTCGGATTGCTGTTTGAGTCTACATGACTCCATTGATCTGAATTCGACCCCTCATAGATAGCAGCAACTCTATTGGCAACAAACGTCTTGTATCGTTTCTCCTCATTCACGAAGTTGAGCACTATCTGTCCAAAAATGAGATTCACTAATGGACAAGTCCAACTGTCTGCGAATCAGAGCATCTAGCTTGACAGATAGGGTGGCTGCCATCAGTTCTAGTCTTGGCACAGTGATCCTCTTCAAGGGCGTCACATGTGATTTAGCTATCACAATACTGCTATACACCTTCCCATCAGTATTTGTCAGTCTCATGTAGGACAATACACCATAGCCTTTCTCAGAAGCATCAGAGAAATGATGCAGCTGACAAGCAGATACCCCACCGAAGTCATGTGGCTTTAGACATCTATTCACAGTGAAATCTTCCATGTATTTCATGTCATCCAGCCAGTCTTGCCACTTCTGACAGAAATGAGTAGGTAATGGATCATCCCACTCGAGCTTCATTGCTGTCATCTCTTGTAACAACATCTTGGCTTTCATCACATAGGGAGCAGCCTCGTCTCGTCCCGTCTCGTCATGGGCTTGTCCTTAGGTATGACGTTATACATGAAACAGTCTTGTTTCACATCCCAGCAAATACCTAAGGCTCTCTCGATTGGTAGTGCATCCATAGATAGATCCAAACCAGCAATCTTCTTGGCTCTATCTTTGAGTGGGATAGTCTCCATCACCTTTGGGCTATTGCTAACCCACTTGCTTAGTCTAAATCCTCCTTTAGCTAGAAGAGAGACCGAAGTTCATCAGCAAGCTTGACTGCTTCACATTCTCTAGCAACAGATACCAGACAGTCATCTACGTAGAAGTTCTCTTTCACAGTCTTCACAGTCTCTGATAAGTATTCATCTTGGTTGTCTTCAGCAGTCCTCTTCAGGATATAGCTACAACAGATAGGACTCCAAGTCCCACCAAATAAGTGAGCACACATTCGATACACTGTGGGAGTCTTGTCAAGATCGCCATCAGGAAACCACAGAAATCTCAGGACATCTCTGTCTTCTATAGGTACAGGGACTTAATGGAACATTGCCTCTATGTCGGACATTAACGCCACTGGTTCCTTCCTGAATTTCAGCAACACTCCCTGCAAGTTGTTTGTCAAGTCCGGCCCCTGTAAGACCACACCATTAAGAGAGATCCCCTTGTATTTCGCTGCACAGTCGAACACTATCCTTAGTTTATCTGGTTTCTTTGGATTATGGACAGGGTGATGAGGAAGGTACCAACACGTCTTGTCTGAGGACTCATCAGTCACTGTATCAGCATACCCCTTGTGTACTAGGTCTGCTATACCTTCCTGATACCGCATATGTAGGTTCCTGTCCTCGAGCAACCTCCTTCTCAGCGATGAAAGTCTCTGCTGTGCCATCCATCGACTATCCTCCAAAGGTGGTGGTCTTTCCATGAATGGAATTGGTAGCTCATAATGACCTTCTTTCATCCTTACGTTCTCATCCCACAGTTTGAGAACTTTCTTGTCCATTACAGACATGCCTTTCAGGTCAGACAAAAGGGAACCAGTTGACTCTATAGCCCAAAATTGCTTTACCTGTTCATCTAGTGTTGAGTTCTCAAAGACGAAGTTCGTGGAGACATGGCCCTGGAAACCAACTGTATCAAGCGGGCCATTCTAAGTCCATCCCAACATGGTGCAAAATGCATATACTTCCCCTGGGTTTCCCTTTCTCACTTCCAGAGGGATTAGTGCTTGCGAAGCATCCTGCCCTATAAGCATATCAACTTGGACATCATCTATGGTTGGAATGTTCAGATAAGATAGATGCTGTTACTTCCTGATATCTTCCCTCTTGGCCAGATGTTCAGGACTGACATTTATCCTTGACTTGGTATAGACTTTTGGTAGATTAACCTTCTCACCTGTAGTCTTGCCTTCAACTTGCAGACAGATCACCACAGAGTCCAAAGTGCTATTACCATTCTCTAATGTCGAAATAGACAACGTCTGCTTCTTGTCAGATGCTCATAGCCTGTGCATAAAGTGAAGAAACTTTGTATGTTTTCCTCCACAACCGGCAACTGTACAGGTCCTGTTAAGCTTACACGCTGACGTCATATGTCCCTTCAGTAAACAGTTGAAACACAACCGTTCTTTCTTGGCGAAGTCAAACCTCTGCTGGGGTGACATTCCTTTAAACTTGGGACATCCAAACAGTTTGTGTTCAAGGCCACACAAACTGCACTTCAACACGTCTTCACTCTTGACGCTGTACACACCCTTGCCCCAGTTATTAGGGACCTGCTCCTTCCTTTCTGCTGAAGCGAGCCATATACCAGATCATTATCTTCATCAGCTACCTCATCAACATAGGAAACAAGGTCAGCAAGGTCTGGTAGTCTCCTTGCTATCCTGATCCATCGAGATTGGAGGTAAATAGGTAGCCTTTCAACAATATCGGCTACTGATCTTTGGGAACTTAGCTCCATCTTGTACCCCATTGCATTCATTGTTTCGTAGCACACCCGGAGCTCATCCGCCATCTTCCTCGGAGCTGGACCATTGTGAGGAGGAATGGGATTTCCCTCAGTAACCTTTCTTAACCAGGCATCTGCAACCTTGTGTCTGTTTCCGAATCGCTCTTGCAGAAGCGCCTTAGCTCGGACATGTCCCTGATCGGTACTCATCGCAGAACATGCTTGAATAATCTTTCTTACATTTCCTTGGCAGTAATGAAGAAGTCTTGTTAGTTTTGCAGAGTCAGAGATCCTCGTGTCATCTACATTTAGCTGGAACGACCTCCAAAACTCCCAGTATTGCAGTGGGTCTCCATCGAAGGTCATCAGTTCAGTTCTGGGGAGCTGTAAGAGCTCGATCAATTCTAGATGCTCCTACTCTAGACCTAGGCCTAATATCAGCTTCTGGGTGCTCCCTTCCAGACCTACTACCTTGTGGCCTGATATCAGCTTGTGGGTGCTCTGTTTCAGACATACTTCCGTGAGGCCTAATATCACCAGCTTCTTTTCGGTGCACCCTTTCCTCTGCTTCTCCTACCTTTAACCTGGTATTTAACATCAGTGCATCCTTCTGTTGTTTCAGCTTTAACTCTGCCAATTGTAACTCTTGAAGTTCTTTAAGGGCCTCTACTTCCGCTGCAAGGGCTGCCCTTTTTGCCTTGGCCCTGACACTGGAACTGACACTGACGGCAGAGGCACACTGACTCACACTATATTCAGGCTGGATTTCACTAGCTATGCTTCTGCTGCATTGCAGGGCTGGGTCTTCCGGTCTATCCGGCTTGGCCTCACTCGCAGTTTCAGTACCTGAGGAGCTCATGGTGACCAGGTGACAGTTAACACAGCTCACAAAAAGCCTGTTATTGAACTATTGTTGACGTTAATTTAGCACAAACACCCTCATCCACCAACTGTCTATTTAAACAAAGGAGTCCTGCCAATGCCGTGTTATGATACCATGACGTGTAGTAACCTGAAGTGTGGTTCAATCTGTATACAAACAAACAAAACATAGACAATAATAAATACCTTGCTTATAAATCAACAATCCCAAGCATTATCCAATACTGCTCTATTGTAAGCCAAACAGCTGAATCTTATTACCACTTGACTGCTTTAATTAGCTTGACTTCATCAATATTCATGAACATATCATACAAAACGTCCATTTACACCCACTGTCACTGACTGTCAATGTCAGGAGTCAAATTCTACAATGCCAGTTGTAGTGATTCAGCCCGAGCCAGTATGGCTCTGGCGTATATAAACGCATATGCGCGCGAGTCCCGCATTCTGCGGCACTCGCGGATTGTTTCGGTGGCCGTACCCAATATAGAATATGGTAGATTTGACCAGAGACCAGCAAACAAGCTACACGCCGAATGCTATGTTCTCCTTGAATCTCGAATCTACGCTTCAAGTGGAGCTCCACCGATGGTGACATCGAGTCTTCGAGATACAGTTCTACAGCCTATATTGTAGGATTGTACCTTTTTATAGTAGCTTAAAATGTAGTCATAATCCCTAAGTACTAAGTATTATTATTATTATACTGGTCGACGCTGATCATCACTGCGTACAAGTCGGGATCAAGGTCTTTCGGAAACTCATGGTGATATTCCTCCTGTGATGGTCCAGAGAGAGATGTTGTTCTCCACCTTTCTTAGAGCATCTTCTGGTATTAGTTCTACATCCTTCTGACCAGGGAACACATCTTTCATCCTTAGCAGATAAACGGCAAAGCCCAAGGTCTTGTTCCAAGTATCCTCCGGCGGTCCCCAGTACAAATGTATAATACCATTCTCTGCTAAAGCCTATAATCCAGTAGGCTTCGAGGGAGGCATGGTTTGAGCTCTTATTTGTCCACTGCTAACTGCAGATGTGGCGTTAGCGCGTACTTCAAAGGAATATTTAGCTCCTGGAACCAGATGAGGTACATTTAGAGAGATGGTTCTTTTGTCGGTGGCTGGAACTGTGATGTTGTGCCGTTCTGATGGTTGCGACACGTTCCAATAGTAGGCAATGTATGCGATTGCTGAGGGCATAAAGTCCCTTGGAGACGTCCATTGCAAAGTGACGTTCTGGAAATCGTTTTTCTGCACTTGCAAGTTCCGCGGTGGCAATGTTTGATCATATTCTGTGATTGCGCGTACTATGGCGAAGGGTGCATCCTCACATGAGAGTGCCATTCTGACCGCAAACTGATAGGTCACATCAGGGGATAGGCCATAGATGGTGTAGGAGAGGGAACTGGTATGGATCTTACTAAAATCAGTTAGGTTTCCTACAGAATAGGCAATGTCGTAAATCACTTTGCCAGTTGGCTTGCTGGCAGGTTCGTGCCACTGTAGTTGAACTGAATTCCTAGATAAGACTGTGGCATTCAGGTCTTGAGGGCGGCTGTACGGCGTGCCTATGGTCATACCTTGCCGGGGCGCTGACAGGGAACCTCGGCCCAGGTTGTTGTAGGCACCTACCTCAAAGACGTACGCGAGTCCTGGGCAGAGATTATGCAAAGTTTTGCTAGTCTTGATGGAGTTGGCAATGTTTCTTTGTGGTAGTTCTCCTGAACTCACAGTAGCATACACCATGTAGCCAAGTATTAGTATTTCAGTTGGCTCTGCTGGTCTAGTCCATGACAGGTCGACGCTGTCCTTTTTTTATATTCCTTACGTTCACATTGGTTGGAGCTAGCTGTATAGATCCTCTACCCACAAAGACAGGAACTTCTGCGCTGCGATTTCCGGAGACATCACCGACTGAAGCAGAAACCGAGATGTAGAACAGTTTGTCCTCCTCTAGGTGGTAGATCTTGTATAGCGCGTATCAGCCGTACTTGAGTGCTGGTCACGGTAATAGACCTCAAACAGAACACCAGGTGTGTCCACGTAGTTCCATGTAACATTGACCCACAAGTACGATGGCTCCACTTGCAGGTTAGCTTTAACGTTGCTGGGTGTTGCAATCTCTCTCGAATCTGCAGGCGTTCTATAAGAAAGAAGAGGCTCCTTTTTGTATGCCGTGCTACCGATGTAGATAGATGCGGTAAATACATAGTCTGTTTCTGCCTTCAGATTGGACCAGAGGTAAGACTGACGGCCCGTGACATGTGAATACGTTTCATTGACAATACTTGTAGTCGGCAAGTCATGGTGGGGTTGATCAGCTTGAGGGTCAGCTTCCCTCTTATAGAGCGATACGATCATAGAATTCTGTTCTGTTGGGAGATTGAAATGTACTATAGCTGATTTGATATCAGGACCATTCACCAACTCCAACTTCCATCCCTTATACCGTATATCCACTATGGCAGTTGGCTTCATCTTAACCTTCGATGCAGTCGTTATTTCCATTACACTGCTTAAAGGTAAAGACCAGTAATGGTCATGCGATTGCATTGTGAAAGAAACGTTGTGGAATCGATCAGAAAAGGTCGATCATCTAGCATCTAGCATCTGCAAGGTTCTGGAATCATCAAAATGATAAGAAATTTGGCTCATTCTTCGTAAAGTTACAAGGACTATACACATAAAGATGTATATGGGACTACCCTATCTCTCTCACCAGACCATGAGAGAAATACATTTACCAAATATATGAATTAGTAGGCGGTTTCCCGGCAAATTTTTTATCATCATGTATTAGTCAAAACATATTCTTTCACATGATTGGTAATGAGAGCTTCCATTTCATTTTTTGAAATTGGGGCGTTGCCAATACTGGTCTTTACCTTTAACCCTTTAAGAGCGAGCCCGCGCACAGTTTCCTCTGTGACGGAGCGATTTCGGTTACATCGCCAGTAATTGAAAATTTGGCGGTGCGTTCTACTTTCATTGCTCATTGCGCTTCATTCAGTCATTTTCGTGATTTTTAGTAAATGTAAAAATGAAAGATCGGAATATTTTCCTTTCTAAAAATGTAAGTTTTGTTTATCATTACGAAAAATAAAGTCTGTTATTTTTTTAGGGAATTGCCGTCTTATTTTGCTGAATCTTCACGTCTTTCCTTTTCAATACACTCACATTACAAATTGCATAAGCACCGCCGCACGCGCAGATCGGTCGATACCTCCATTTATTTCCCCATTGCATTGCCAATGATTGTCGTCTGCTAAAGCTCGGCCGATTATCAACCGAGCCATAAATAATAGGCCTAAGCTTTCGTTTTACATGGGTTTTCGACACATTTTGTAACTCTATTCTGACCAACATTATGCCATGATCTACACTAAATGCCCCTTTTTTTTAATGTGCAAATCAAATAGGACTATTATTTTGGGAAATGAATTTTGAGATGAACATTGTTTTATTCTCGAAAACGAAAATAATATTTACCTGAATGCTTTCGACTTCGTTTCTCATAATTTGAAATATTCATTTTGTTTTACTTTTTGCCTCCCGCTTAATTTTGTTTATTTTTTCTCTATCTATACATCCCTTAGAACCCTATTTTGATATGAGGTGGCTGTATCAATACAATTTTTATTGAATTTTTATACGCATATTTGATTTGTTTTGTTTGTAATGGAAAGAGCTAAATCAATGACAGAGATTACAACAAAATCATAATTCATGACAATCATCCCCCTCTCTCTCTCTCTCTCTCTCTTTCTATATATTTATCTATCTATCTCTGTCTGTCTGTGTCTGTCTGTCTGTCTCTCTCCCCCTGTCCACACACAACATTTTCCGTGATTAGCTATACCGTTTCGCGATAGTGATACCGTTTCGCGATAGTTTTACGATGAAATTGTGAGTGTGGACGCTCACTAACGATACGTCGTATAACGAAACTAGTCTAACGAAACGCAGGTTTGGGCATCGTTTCGATCTCCCTCCTCCCCCTCCCTCTCTGAATACGTCAGGAATCTCGTGAAATTGGAATCGTGCTTCAGTGTGTGTGTTTTTTGTTGAAAGGGTGTGGCTAATAAGGAGGTAATCGCCGTCGTCTTGGTAGTCTTTTATTTATTCGAAAACAAATGATATTGAAAATATAATAATTCATTATGTGTTATGAAACAATAAAGAAAGAAGTGCACACAACGTGAGAATTCAATTTATTTGTCTTCGTCTCCATCTGTGTTCTCGTTCAACATATCGTGTCAATAAAACTTTGATACTCCTCGTGTCATGATTAGTTCTGTAGATGGCATGCACATGTAAACCGGTACATGAAATGATGATAATGATGCTTACAATATTGTAATAAAATAGTAATGATAATACAATTTATTTTCTTCATCTTGCACTCGCTTTTCTTCATTATGTTGCCTTGCATTTTTGTTCTTCAACAACGGAAAAGTCTCATATTCGTGGCTACATAGCCGGAGTTGCTCAAGACAAGAGTGATATTCCGTGGGGAGAGAAAGGAAGAGTAAGGGGTCGTTTTTCAGAACATAACATTTGAACATTTCATATGCCCGCTCAAACCAAGACCGGCTTTAGGTTGATCAACAAATTATCTGGTTGGCCATGCATTATGGCTCAAAGCATGGTCACACACAGGATTTGTTTATGTTGGGAACCGGGGTAAAATGCAATAAATTATTGCATTTTCTGTTTTTTTTTATTTATGGAAACTGCCCCCTACCCTAGCCCCCGCTGCGTACAGTCATGGTTCAGTGAAAAAAGCAATGGCCTCGTAACTGTGAGGCCCCAGGATCAAAACCGTGTCGATGTGCTATATTAGTGCCCTTTTGTAGGGCATTTATCCTCATTACTGTCATTTATGACTGAAGGGCGTAGGTCCCCTATTTGATAAGCATAGAAGCATACACATTCTTTAGCAGTCACGCAAAACACACATTTGCAAATTATTATTCAATAAAATCTGAGAATGTATACTTTTATCTATATTTTTAAATTATTTTTAAAATAATTCCATAAATTGGGGTAAAACTAAAATATTCCAACTATAT
This sequence comes from Strongylocentrotus droebachiensis, assembly GCA_035222895.1. Classification (NCBI taxonomy): domain Eukaryota; kingdom Metazoa; phylum Echinodermata; class Echinoidea; order Camarodonta; family Strongylocentrotidae; genus Strongylocentrotus; species Strongylocentrotus droebachiensis. The sequence continues at coordinate 92,468 of JAVYIG010007355.1, forward strand.
GAGCGACAGTGTATATTAATTTTTTAATAGATGAGATGAATGAATATATCTAAAAAATAATTCAAAGAACTTTAGCACATAATAGCTAATAATAAGCTGGAAAACTTTGTCAACATAATATTAGGGATTTATCTCGGCTTCTGTAGAAACCCGTCGTCACAGACTTAACAACTCGCTCAAGTTTCTGTAGAAGCCCGTCGTCTCCAAAGTGTTAAGTTGGTCGATACAATATCCGGAATATGGACAGAAGAACTGACCCATCCCGCAGATGGTTGGCGTTTGAGTTGTGAACACAGGTTGACATCCATCTTCATCACTGCGATCAGAACAGTCGTAGTAACTGTTGCGTTGCTCTGATCTGGGTATGCACTTCTGACCATTCCTGCATTTAAAGTCACCGTTAGGGCAATGGGAGACGGTCGTCGGGACAGGAATGTTGGTGGTTGGCCATCCAGGCTCTTCAGTTCCGCTATGTGCCTCATTGCATCTGTCTGAGCAGTCAGCCTCGCCGTCGCAAACAAACCACTGCCAGACACAGCGGGGCGTGGCCCCTGGTCTACAGGGCACCCGCAGGAACCAGCAGCCAGGATCCTGAGTAGTGTACGGCATCAGCGTGGACGATGAGCAATGTTCGTCACTACCATCAGAGCAATCCTCGTATAAATCACATTCCCAATTCTTTGGTATGCACTGCCCATTGTCGCATACAAAGCTGTCCCAATCACGTGTGTTAGGGTAGATCGTGGAAGTGACATTACTAATGCAATCGTATTCATCTGAGCCATCTTCGCAGTCTCTATACCCGTCACACTTCCAATTATATGGTATACAGAGATCCGAGGTATAACAATATCACCGCAGTCATCATAATGATCACATTCCCATGACAACGGGACGCACTGGGAACCACCAGATTTGCAATGGAACTCATTGGGGCTACAAGTGTAGTACGGACAATTGAGTTCATCTGAGCCGTCAGCATAATCGGTCTCATGATCACACTTCTAGAAGCTAGGAATGCAGCGATCAGAGTCCAAGCATTGGAACTGGTCAGGATTACAGGTGGATCCCCGAGTCATGCAATATCCCGTGGTGAGGTTAAGCTTCTCTCCTGCTTCACACTGGCAGTCCTCTCTCATGTCGGGCGTGATGACGATCCTCATGTCATCTGGACAGAGACAGACACTCGTCACGGCGTCCGGACTGCTTGCGTCTAGCTTCACGATGCAAAGGTGGGTGCAACCGCCGTTGTTCTGGGAGCAGGAGTTTACTCCTTGCTGCGAGGCATTGTGAAAGATTTTGAGATCCATGGCACTGTCCAGACCAGAAACTACAGTTCCTACATTAGCACCAGTATACTTGTTAGCTGACTGAATGCTCAGCTAAGACCAGTCATCCCAATATATCATGTCCTTATAAACAGCGATTTAAAAAGCGGATGCGGGGTGTTCTGATCGAGCAGGACTTCACGATGGGATCCGTCCAACCAAGCGGTCTCAATCCTGTCAAAGTGGGCGTCCGTCCAGAAGATGTGTAAAAATTAGTCATCAATGGTCAGACCGTTTTGCCAGTAGATGCCCGTGGTGACCAGCATGGTGACGTTCATACCATCCATGTGGACAGTGGCGATGACCGGATTAGCACCCCAGTCCGTCCAGTACATGTTACCCCTCTTCGGGTCCAGAGCTAGCGCCCTCGGTTGGTCTAGAGTAACATTCATCTTAAGTTCTCGTCTGAAGCGTCCATCAAAGCGCGCAACCTCAATCGTATCACTATTGGCCAATCAAAAGCGATACCTTCGACCATATCAAGACCAGCGCTTACAATGACCTGGTTCTGGTTGTCGGAGTCGCCTGGACAGAAGCGATGGATCTCATCGAAAGTGACTTCAGCGTAATAAAAGCATCGTGATGTTGATTGTGGTGGTGATATTGGTGATGGTGATTTCTCTCTTTTAAGTCTCTCCCTACCTTTCTCTCTCTCTCTCTCTTTCTTCTCCCATCCCTACCTCCCCCTACCTCCCTCCAACCTATCCTTTTCCTATTGACCTTTCTTACTTGAAATCCACTTCTCCTAATTCAATTTTTCTTTAAATTACCATAGAAACAATGACAGTTATAATTATTCATTGTTTTCAAGATTACTTTATTGGTTTTATTTTTTAATAAACGTTTATTGCGTTGGAGGTATGTTACTTTCATTTTAAGGTATACCAGCTCTTATTAATAAAACAAAATCATGCATATATTTTAATTTCCGATCCTCATTCGTAAATGACTATTCTCTAATCGTATTTAATTCAGACATATCCATAATTAACTTGCGTATGTCGAATATATGACGAACGTGAACACAGAGCCTATAGACTAGAGGATGTCCTGTCTTTGAGAGTTTGAGAATGAGATTGGGACAACATGCCCTGATGCAAACTCTTTTCGTTATCATCAACCTTCAACAAATTTACCGAGTCACTTTAATCAAATGTGATATTAAGTACATTATGTAATATCATTCTGAGCCCATATTTATAACACCTTACTTAGCTAGTTTTCAACTAATTTCAAAGCCTACAGTAGTCGTACCATATATAGGACTATTGTTCTTTTGTCAAATCCACTTGATGAAGACGTAATGTACGTCGAGATTGTGTGACCTAAGAAAAACTGTTAGATTTTAAGCATGAATGTTCTATAATATGGGCCTTCATTAACATCGTTAACAACAACTATTGCATTCATTATTCATCAGTGTACATGTTTTTACATTACAAGCATGAAATGGAAAAAACTTCTAAACCAGTTTGCAGGCACTAACCCTTGTCCTTCGATTTGCGTAACAGTGTCTGTACTTTGAGACTACGCTGATATCATACTACATATAGGCTATGTACTTAAGCTGCTCCGGACACAGTCAGAGACTGGCAGAGATAGGCTCTGCTCAAGACTTTAAGAGTTGTGGTCAAGAGTCAAATTAGAGTCTGTGCCTGCGCCCTGCGGACTACTAAGAGGTGAACCAATTACACATGCTGTCCACTTTAATCTAACTATGGTTAGATCTTTACTCTACTGCACTGTAAAAAATAAAAGTCGAAATAACTCAATAAAATTGAGGAAAAGAATTGCCTTATTTTTATTAAGTAAATATTACCTACGGCATCTTAAGTAGAATTTACTTATTTTGCTGAATAAATTTTTACTCAGTTAAATCGAGTTACATTAACGTAAATAATTTAAGTATTGTAATCATTTTAGATAATTAAAAAAAAGCTATGATAGGATTACATATCGCACGATTTGGTACCCATCTAATCTAACAAGTAACATCCACTAATCATTCACTACTTCTATTTAAGATTAATCACTAATCACTAACACTACTTCTATTTAAGATTTAACCGTATATATATATATATCTACCACCATCACAAACTATTACATACGCTTCAATTCGACACATATTGAACGGCTCCAAATTTTATATATACTTGATCGTAGCATCTTAAAAGGAAAATTGGTTGACAATTTCCTGAAATATCAAGTTTTTATTTGTTTTGAACTGGGTAACAATTAAAAATTGTTTTGTCTTTGCTTAGCCATGTTAAATGAATCAGTAAATGTTTTAAAGTCCTTAAATTTTCATTCAACCACAAAAAAGAATTGTTTTATTTAAAAAAGAGTTTAATTTGGTCTTAATGAATATTCATAAATTATGTAAATATTTCTATTACGCACTGCATCGGTCCTTACTTTAAAAAGATAAGAATAATCAACATAAATTGTTTGAGTAATACGTATAATTTCTGATTTTGAGTTAAAATTACTAAATTAATACAAGCTGAAATTACTTAAAGTTCTTATGTATTTGATTTTACTTAAATATTCCACGTATGTTCTACTAAATTGAAAGTTTAAGTTAGCAAGACTTAAAATTAGTGCGTAAGTGGCAAAACTAATGTTTTCAAGTAAATTCTACATGAAAAAAATACGTAAAAATTACCAATGAACAAATTCTTTTTTACAGTGTGTTTACTCTTTTGTTGCAATTTCAACATGCACATTAAGCTTCAAACATATTCTGGATCAGTGGCGTAGACAGGTTCGTACACCTGGGGGGGATGACTCAGGGGCGGATCTAGCTTTTTGCTAAGGGGGGGGGGGGTGACCAGAATAATGACGATGCGGAGCATCGCCCACCAGCCGCGAAGCGGCGAGCCGATTTTTTTTGGGGGTGTTTATTTGAACCCCGTAAGTGATGTTTTCCTGGCATCTATTTACACAATGGAGACCATAAAAAGCAGTGCATGATAACGTCTTTTTAAATCAAGTAACAGTTAAATACACAGCTATATCCAGAGTTATCATGTGTTTGGTTAAGTTACCAGATGAGTTGAATATCTTCTCACAATATTTGCACTTGAAAGGGTTTCTCTCCAGCGTGCGTTCTTTTTTCTTTTTTTCTTCTTTTTTTTCTTCTTTTTTTTCTTTGTTTTTGGGGCCGCCCAAGGGGGGGGGGGGGGGGTTTAAACCCCCTAACCCCCCCCCCCCCGTAGATCCGCGCCTGTTTAATCTTGTGGTTATCTTGTGGTTTCCAAACCACAAGATAACCACAAAATACATGTAAGATTTTCTTTTTTTTACCGTCTGAATTGGTTTTCACCGTGTGAATGCGGCTAATAACAATAAACACAATTACAATAATGATGAGGATTATTATTATCATCATCATAATTATTATTATTATTAATATTATAATGTTATCATTATTATTATTACTATTATTATCATCATTATGACTTATTAAGTAAGCAAATATCATTCCCCAAAACCTGGGGGGGGGATGATTGTACATGCCATCCCCCCCCCCCCCACCTTGTGAGGTGGGGGGATGCATCCCCCTCATCCCCCCCGTTGTCTACGCCCCTGTTCTAGATACATATAAACTGAATAAGTAATATTTGCAAAAAGTCGTAATTACGTAGAACATCAACATATTTAGTTAAGGACGGGGTATAGGAAAGTTTAATGAATATAGGCCTGATAATGGAAGTCAAATGTATGTTGCAGGTAAACCTCCTTTTTACAGCAATTTGATACCAGCCTCATTATCTATCATTTCAATAGCTATCTATACTGTTCACTATTGTGCTTCAGCGTCAACATAAACTTGAGAATGATACATAGGCCTACTATTAGTTAAGAGAAACTTTTTAAAAACATATTTACAAATATATTTCTTCTAAAGAGAAATAGAAGGCATGTGTAATGCATGCGTATACAGGTCGACACTCAAGACCAATAAATGATTTTTTTACCAATATCTATTTTGCCTTGAGAGGCATTTTTTCCCAGGATATACAAATTATGAATATGAGTAAACTTGAACCAAAACAAAGGTGCAGTTTGATTCAAAGAGGATGTACCGTTTAAAGGAAGGGTATTCTATAGACACTACTTCAGATCAGCACTGCTTCAGATTTACGTATACTGCCATTTGCTGCCCGCAACGCCCACAACGCTCGATATGCTTGACAAATGGACCATTTTCGTAATGTAATCAAAACTTGATGAATAAATCTTTGTTAAGTCCATGTTCAAAATTTATATCATTCACCTGTTACAATTAATTACATTTCAACTGTGCGAATGCGAATTCCGTAGAGTAATTGTTGCTAGGTAGGACAAACATTATGGCTTGTCCGACCTGACAACACGGAATGTATGTAATTCGTATTATTTTGAAATACAATTACTCACAGTGTCATTTTTCAGAGAGCAGCTGTAATATTCACATGATATGGTGGATGATTACGACAATTTTGGTAGATATATCATGTTGTACAAAATAATTAATAGGAAATAAATTCATGAAAAATGAGGGGAAATGAGGATTCAGTTATGTTTAGTCTTCTTTAAATCCCTTTTTTTTGCCGCGGTTTACCGCGTCTTATCTTGACAAAAAAGCCTTAACAATGATTTAAATATATCAGCCTCTCGATAGGCCAGGGTTTTTTCATTAAACTGTCATAAATAAAGATCGCCGAGAACCCATTAAAACGCGTGAATTGAATGTAACACGCGTTCGAAGTGATGTCTTTGAACTTCTACTCATGTCGGTTTTGTAATGCGATGCCCAGAAGGATGATTTTGTTGTTGAAAGTTTTATGTTGCTATGGTTATCCCACCATGCAGGCACAGCGGAGCACCCCAATTTGCATATCATTAGCGGCCCGTTCTATTTGAATAACCAACGGACATCTGCGTGAATCCGAACATGTGTTTGCTAGAATGTCAAATCTTAAAATTTGCGTTGCGCCTTTATTTCGTATTTCTGCCAATTTCGCTATGAAACTTTCCATACTAACTAAGATTATTATGAACTTGATATCAATGAAATAAATATGAAATTCCATGGAATAAAACTCGAGGTATTAATGTGTTTTGAGCTTCAAACACGACGGATATTTTGTTGTGACTTGACCCTATTTAGCAATGCACGAAGTAGAGACTTGGTATGAATATTCATGAGGGTTGAATCCATACATGGGCAAAATTTTCGCTTCCTCGCTGTATTTTTTATAGTTATAACGTTTTTTTTCATGGGGCTTCATTTGTAAAAGTTGTAGTTAGCGAACTCATTGAACATAACGTCATCGATCTCAGCGATGTACTGCGCATGCGTCTCAGGGCCCAGTGCAGGCCAGATCAAAACAGCTGAGCCATTAGCGTGCACGTGTGCATTAGGCTGGCAAGACATGTATAGCCAACGCACACGCAAGTTTCAGAGAAAACACACATTTGAACGTATGGGACTGGTCATAAAATTTTGCTACAACGAAGGATTATTGTTGTTCGAAGAGCATCGCACATTGGGGTATGTTTTGCTCTGACTCGACCCTATCTAGCAACTGTAAAAAGAGATATTTCAGAAGGATTGAGATTATTAAATTTGCTTTCTGTTCATATGAGGCGATTCTTTTGTGCTCTAGAAAAAATGGTGAATTTAACGGTGATTTTGTATCTCATTTTTTTCGTTTTTGTTCGTCAAAATTATCCCTTAAATTTCACATTTTCGGTTCATCAATAACTCTATTTATACACATGAGTGTCATGCAAATTTATTAAATAATCGATTTAGTAGCTTTGATTGCTGATATTCATCACATTAATGAAGAATTTGTCTTCGAAATTTGTTAATTTTTTTTCGCATCGATCGGTGCACAATGTTGATTTTATGCAAATGATGTTTACTGGACGAGAGTCGATCGCTCGGTAAGTGGGGTGCTCCGCTGTGCCTGCATGGCCCTTCCTCGACCTTCGCTTAGATCTTGGTATTGCGAGATGACGCATAGAAGACACGTGATCTGAAAAAGAGAGATCAAATGAAGCAACACAAAAATCGTCTTGAAAAACGAATCCAATTAATACAACTTTTTTTTTCTTTGTTTTTGTTGGGGGGGGGGGGTCACGACATTTTTAAATTTGACATTTTGCTCCGTTTGGGGGGGGGGGGTAAGGTCACCTTTTTAGGTCAGCCATTGGCATATTTTTTTTTGACCGGGGGGGGGGGCGACGATATTCATGTGAATATTACAGCTGCTCTCTGAAAAGTGACACTGTAATTGCATTTCAAAAGAATGCGAACTACATACCTTCCGTGTTGTCAGGTGGGACACTGGCACGCCCCTGTTTTTCAGTACATTTTGGGCGAATTTAGGGCTGATTTTAACATATTTTGGGGGGTCGGGGGGGGGGGCACGTGCCCTCTGTGCCCCCCTCCTGGATCCGTCCCTGCTTATGATTCAAGAACCTCATAATATTGTCCCCTTTTCTTGTAATCAGTATTCTATTATAACCGATTGATAGTATCTTTAACGGAGAATTGACATACCAAGCACAGACTAGACAATTCTCTTCAATATTAAAGCTTTATATTCCACACATATTATCTACCTGTGCTACATAGTACTTACCATGTGATAGATATACCAAAGAATACAAGATTGATTGTTTGTAGGGCAAGAATAATTCATACCGATTATTCTACATAAGGGATACCTTGGAGTTAATCAAGACTGGAAATTGGTAACTTTGTAAACCCATTGTGTTGAACAAAGCGATCCTCCGCCAATTGTTGTGTGCATAATTTTACGTGTGGCAAAGGAGCAACCGTGCCAAGAGGCAAAGAAAGCAAGCGAACTGTTAAAATACTTACGTTGAGGGCAGTAAATAGGAGCCAGACGACAAGGCTCACGATCAGCACGGTAGATGCGAATCCCTTAAATAGAATACAAAAGAATAACAGCATATAAAAAAATACAGTCATATCATGTCGGTAGACCAAAGTTTATGGAATAAATTTCCAGCGAAACATTTTAGAAAATAAAATAGGTAGACCATATATTTGTTGTGTCTCAAAAAATCTGAAAGAAAGAATCACAATTAAGTTTTACTATATTGAGAATCTCTTTGATATAGGCATACATAATTCATATAGAGGTAATCATATTCAACGGAAACTATCGTGTTCATGGAATTAAATTGTTAACGAATATATTATTTTTTAAAGATCCAAAGCGTACAACCTTCTTTGTAATAAAACTTCTTTGTAGTAAAACTGTTGAGTTATCCTTTTCGTAGTTAAGTCTTCGCAACAAAATTCAGGAGTCGCGGTTAATGTAACTTTAAACCAAGGAGGTAGCAGAAGCTTCCCTCTTGCTTTGAGCTAAATGAAATTATTCCTTGACAACATTTTTACGAACAAAAATATCTCAACGCTATTTTGATTTGATTTTTCATTATTGTTTTTATGGACTAAAAATTTGCTTTCATTTTTACTATTTTCCCAGTTAGATACAATTTAAAGAAGAAGAAAAAAAGGACCGAGTTAATAACCATGATAATTAACTTAATTAGCTTCTAATTGAATATAAGGTTGGCCCCAATATCCTAAAAGTATCAATATTTAGGTATCAATTTATTTATTCTCTTATGAAAAAGTATTTACATTTGCCAATAGAAATTAAAACGAAACTAGCCCCCTGCCCACATTTTAGGAGCTTCAACCTCCTTGACCGGGCTGCAGCCAATGGCGTCATCAGATTCTTTCCCCCCTGCCATCACCTTGATTTAGCTACACTGAGGTTCATATGACAGTCTATTAACTTGAAGTTAAGGTTGTGCTTAGAGATGCCAACCAGGACAATTAAATCGTATTTAGTACCATAATAAGAGTGAAATACGATAATACGATATCACCTATTACAAACAATTTTTTTTAACAACAACAACAACGACAAAAAAAAAAAAAAATTAAACCTATAAAGCAGAATCGCATAGAAACATATACAAGTAACCCCCCGCAACCCCCCTCAAAAACAATTTTCTCATTAAATTTTAATTAAAGAGTTAACATTTTACTTGACCGTACTTACCAGTAAAATATTTTTCTGAAATTTTACTGGCCCGGGGCCGACAGGCCAGTGATAGTGTCGAGTTTTCGTGAAAATCTGATTTTTCTCTCCAAAATCTTATTTTATAGGTTACTCAGTCTGTTTTTTGTGTCAAGAGGTTGGCATCTCACTTATAAACTGTGAAGTTATCTTGAGGTTAGGGACCGTGCAGATGCACTTGTGGTTATGAAACTGTAAGTCAACTCAAAGTTACAATCCAGGTGAGATTTACTGTATATAACTGAGCTGATGCTGAGTGGCAAAGAGGCTGTTCGCACCGCAAGGGGTGACCGTGGGCGGACCGTGCATCGCGCTATCGTAGAGCGACCCACGGTCCGCCCATTGGCATTCGCCGGATGCACACCGCAGTGAGATAGCGCGGTCTATCGTAGCACCCCCCTTTTTTGAGAGGTCCTGTTGCCATGACGCGTGACGTCATGAGGTCAGAGCGGTCAAAGATTTCGCGCGCTATTACTAATTAGGAGTATTGAGTTGTACCGATTCAGAAAAAATAGAATGAGTATAAAATTCCCCGCGTGTAGAACGATGACTTCCGGCGTGCTATCGTAGCTCGGGTTCATACCGAGAGAGATAGCGCGGTCTAGCGCGCGCTAGACCGTGCTATCTCTCGTGGACCACCCCCAAGAGGTGCTCCAGCGGCACGCCGTTTTTTGTTTGAATTTTTGATGACTACTTATTAATGTAAAACTTAACATGTCGTATAATGGTGGTATGATTTGTACTATTGATTTTAAACTGTACAATACATTGATTATTTTTTTCAGGACCTCATTTTTAACATATGGGGGGAGGGGGGGGGGTGTTGCTTATATATCAGTTTGGTGGCACATGTACTTGTATTTTCATGACTGTTCATTACTTCTCACTCTCCTTCAAAATCATCAATATTGTATCTAGCAAAGACATCATCATCTAGATTGTTACAAACAGCCAACAAAAAGGAGATGAATTCCATTTAAGGTTAAGGATGCTACCCCACCCCCATCCCATCCTTACACCCCTCCCCCACCATCCCCATCTAATACATCACACTTCAGAGTAGTGTCATAGGCACATATATATAGAGAGAGAGAGAGAGAGAGAGAGAGAGAGAGAGAGGGAGAGAGAGAATGTGTGTAGGAAACATCAATATCTAAGATCTAATCTTCCAAGGAGCTTCAACATATATCTCAAAGTGCTTCGCAAACACAACCTGTCCACTGTAAAAAAAAAAAAAGGCTCTCTGCTCTCCCGTCCTGTTTTAGC
>JAVYIG010007356.1:0-103174 GCA_035222895.1 Strongylocentrotus droebachiensis
TCTGCCTGGACTTCGGGTCGATTATTGAAGAAATGATGGTGCTAAGTTTTTACTTACTGGCAAGCACTTAATACAGCTAACTACCTGTTGGTATTATTGACATTTCATTTTCAAATGTCAATTTCTAGAGAAAAAAAAATCACGCCTAATATATTCCTCAGTCACACCGCCAAACCGACTGCACAGAAACTCCAAACTGACTGACATCTTTGCCATGCTGGGGGCAATATGATTGTTTGATCGGCCTCATTTTGGTCTGGTGTCGGTCTCGTTGGTGTTACTGGGGTATTAGAGGCAAGTGTGTTTACATGATTATGATGAAAAAAAATCAAACGAAAGTGTGAAATGTATCAGAACAAAGGATAAATAACAGATGACAAAGAAAATAAGAGAGCGTGAGAGAGGAGTTAAGAAGGATTGGGAGTGTCGAGTGCCTAACAGGGACGATGGAAGAAACATGGCCAAAGCTAGAAAGATAAATGGGCGCGCAACAATGCTTAGAGATAAACATAAAGAGAAGAGAGAGAGAGAGAGATTGAGAGGAAGAGAGAGATACAAAAAAAAAGACAGAGAGTGAAAGAAAGAGACAGAGAGAGAGAGGGAGAGAGTGAGAGACAGACAGAAAGTGAAAGAAAAAAATAGAGATAGAGAGACAGACAGAAAGTGAAAGAGAGCGAGCGAGAGAGTTAGAGGCAGAAAATGAATGAAAGAGATAGGGAGAGAGACATGAAGTGAAAGAGAGAGAGAGAGAGAGAGAGAGAGAGATAGAGAGAGAGAGAGAAGGAGGGCGGGGTGCTTGAGTGATAATGGACAGAGGAATGAACACAAATACAAAAAGCTATGGCAAATAATTAACGCTTCATTGTGAAATCGATGTTACAGTGGTTTTTGTCCCCATTGGTAGTTCGGGCGAGAGAAATCTCGGGAGCCCGCTGGGTCGGGCTCTCAGTAGCTGCACGTACCAATCTTATTCTCATCACGGTACTCCCCTGGTACTCCCCCGGTACTCCCCCACTTAAAAAACAAACTCCCAAACCCTCATGCTTCTTCATTTTTCACCAAAAATACCAATTATTTCACTGACTACCAAATATCTGTTACTTTTTAAATTCTATTTCATTTCATTTCATGATTATAATTACTAACCTGACTAATGAGAAAAGAAAAGTGAAAATCTATTTAATAAAACTGCTCAAGACATCAAAGTTGCTACCTCAAGCACCTTTTGTGCTGGGTAAGTTATCTCTTTTTCCCCTCTCCTCCCCCTTTCCCCATCTCTCTTTCATCCACCCTCTCTGTGATGTCTCTTCCAATCGCTTTCTGCGATGCCCTTTTTTTAAATTCTCTCAACAAACGATCTTTTTTTTGTCCTTCTTTTAAAACCTCTTTGAATGGGAACTTGAGTCATACCGAAGGCTTAATATAAGAAAGAAATTATCATCGACTTCCATGCAACAGCCTCTCTTTACAAATGAATCCATTAATCATCTTAAACTAACCTGAAGACATACAGTGTATAACGAATCAACAACTTTCTAGAAGAACTACTATTGTGGTCATTTTCTTCGATTGAAAGATGTGACCCCCCCCCCCCAACAAACAAACAAAAAATAAAAAAAATGAATAGATTCCAAATCTCGATCAGAATGCTAAATAAATGTCTCTTTTACACAACTAAGCATAATTACCACTTCTAAACACACCACCCTCACACACAAACAACAACATAAAGAACAAGATACCTGGCGTACTGTACCAGACGCTTAGTTCTGAACCATACCAAATTGTACTTACAAAAAGGAAACAAGTAATAAACTCTAAAATCTATGTATTTCCGTTTTGTCATAACTATCCAATCATGTTATTGTAAAAACATTTTCAATGGCAGTTTACAGCTTGAGACAAATTAGGGATAACAACCATTTCCCAATGTATCAAGTTTCTGTGGCTACCATACAATGAGAAAAAAAAGAGTATAAACTCTCGTGTTAAATATCGCACAACTCGATAGAAATGAACATCTGCGACATCGTTAAGTACAGGGGATTAAAAAGATACTTTCAAAATATACAACATACTACATCCTCAGAAAACAAAAGATTTTTAGATTAAAACAATCCATATAAATTACATAACTATTTGCATATCACCACTGTCAACACACAGCTGCATATTTACAATAACATACATGTTTCAGCTTTGGTTAAACCATTGAAAAGCAACTTTTTTCGATGTAGAACTTTTCCAGTTACTAATGACTGATGAGAGTGCTCCGAAATACATGCGCTTCTTATGGATGGAGAGAGCAATGTAAATATAATGCCTTGCTTAAGGACAAAAGTGCTTTGTCAGAGCTCAAACCAACAACCCACTTTGGTATTAAGTTGGTTGACTTACAAAAAAGAAAGAAGAAGAAAAGGAACGAAAAGAAAAACATAAACATGGGAGAATGAGATCTATAACTTTCAGGAAAACCCTAAAAGAAAAATTATTCAGTTTAAACAATTGTGATACAGCATACAAAATTTGGCAACTTGGTGATTTACCATGCACGTAACTAATTTGTCTGAGTTTTAATAAACTAACTTAACGTCAAGGTAGACTTCCCCTTTAAATGTTAAACTGACTAGACCAAGACTTCAGACATTACCAATCTTAATCCTATACCTAATGAAACCCATTAAAAGCCAAGTCTTTTTTGTTTGATCTTTGACAAAACAATGTCCACGTAGAAAATTCTGCCAAGGCGAAGGACAGATTACTCTTAGCCTCATCAAGACTTTTTGAAAGACATTGATCAAAACTAACTTAATATGCTAGGACAGGAATAGTCTGTCCCTCAGATAGGACGTTAAATGGAGGCCCCATGTAGAGGAGAGTCGACACCTTTGCACGTTAAGAACCCACTGCACTATTCGTATTAAAGAGTAGGGGGAAACATTCAAACCCCAGTGTAGCGGTCCACTCGCACAATCCCAATCAGTTATTCTGGGAGGAGAGACCATAGAGTTACAGTGATTCAGTTGTTGCCTCTCAGGCTCAGGTGATACCAAATACAAAATAATAATAATAATAAAACTAAAACTGATAAAAAAAAAATCTATGTAGTTTTGTTTATACATTGCTTTCCCTATAAGAAATTATGTGGAGAAACTGGAAACGCACAAAAAGTTTAAGAAGTAAAAACAAGATGACAAGTAATAATCAATTGTATGTGGAAAATATGAGAGGGGCATTTGTTAACATTTCTCCTTATGTCTATCAATGTTTGGAACATATTACACAGCAGCAGGTACATGTATGTGGGGAAAATAGCATTAATAAATATAAAATCATAATTTCTGCAGCCAAACTGCATTTATAATACAATCTGACGCAAACTTCTATTGCACAGCCCTTTAAACATCCATGCATACAACATGAGCATAATGCACACACATATCCTCTATTCCTAACATTAAAAATAAACTTATTCAAATCAGTACATGTATTCTACAATTTCCATTCTTCCTCTCTTTCTTTGTAATTCTAAGATCATGACTTTGTAAAAAAAAAAAAACCATGTGAAATATCATTCCATGTTTATGCAGCCTTATTTTGTTTTCAAAGGACTCTTCTACTAATTGTTTTTGTTGTTGTATACTTTATCTTCAACACATATCTTCAAATACAATATTGAATAAAAGAAACTCACACACGCTTTATGTTGTGCAAAGACAGAATAGTGCAGTTACTGCAGTATGGTTGGCGTAAAAGTACATGCACAACAAAATTCAACACTCTCAATATGAGATGAATTCATTTTAAACAGTCAATGTTCTTGTATATTATACAAGATCAAATTTACTGTTAGAAAAATACAACTAAAAAAGGTACTGAGAACTACCACAGCAACTATATTCAGCATTACAAAAAAATACAGCTTAATATTTGAACTGTGCATACATTCATCTTAATATATATGTAATGTAATTACATAACATCTATTATGTATTGTTATTAAATGAACATTATCCTGGAGAGGACTCCCGTCGGTCCCCTGGTTGTTTACTCATCGTTTTTTCTTCCTTATCTTCAACATTTAGAAACAATATTGAATAAAAGAAACTCTTGCTTATACTTTCAAGCATACACATGAATGCTTTCTTTCAGCATTCAGGTAAAAACAACACATGGAACCATAAACCACTGACTTGATGTACATGGATCGACAAACCACTCAAACTATCACAAGTACAGTTCTACTACCACATGAGGGCAGCAAACATGTTTAAATAGAAGGTATGTGGAGTTTGTCACCAATAAATTGTTTACATCCAGCACAACCTATGGGAAATAAACTGAAGTCCAACATATTATGCAAAGTCCGGAAAGTAATCATTATGAAATTTCTGAATTTCAGAATGTCTGAATATATCTTACTTTCATTGAGTTGATACACATGTAATAAGTCCAGGGAGAAACACGTCTTATTGATTTTGATCAGCATCTCATGTACGGTACATGATAAATACATTTACCTTCCAAATCAGAGAAGTAAAAACAGACATGAGAGTTACATAAAAACCCCTCTACTAGTAGTATATCGTTTATTAGCATTATTAACATTAATAATTATGTACATTTTAATGTTTGGCACATTTCTACTGTTCACATAGTCCTCAACACAGAGGATACTGCAAACAGTGAGTGACATGGTTGTACGACATATCAAGGGTTCAGTGACACAAAGACGTAACTCCTTATTTTGCCAAAATGAGTATTGGATACCAAAATGTTCAGAACAAAGACTTAACTTCAACCAACACCCTATTGAAGTCAATGGCTATTGAAACATAGACTTAACTCCTTAAGGCCCAAGTGCTCAGTGACACATAAACCACTTTTTCTCAAAATGGTAAAATTGGAGTTACGTCTTTGTGTCACTGATCCCTCGATATATGCTCCAACATCAATTGCTCCATGTCAATTTTGGAAACTTAATCACTAACCTAACCAAATTCTCAACGTCAATTCTTGACCGCACGCACACTATACCTAAATCTAACCCTAATCCTACTTTACCTAACACCCAATTGACCCTATAGCTTTGACGAAATGTAGGGTGGAGCAATAGTCTCAAGGGCATCAATCTCCTTGCACCACAGACACCAAGTAGTCTGCAGGCACAGACCCTGGTCAGTCGTAAAGCATACCAGAGGGTCTGAGACAGGAGACTATAATCTATAATCAATAGGCCCTGCACTGTAATATGAGCGTTGGTAAAATGACGCCTGGCTGGGATGCTCCCCAGGGAGTGGAGAATGTGCATACATTGTGTGCGGGGAATCTTAAATCCGATGACCGGGGTAATAATATATCTGTGAAAGCGCTTAGAGACAATGAGTGATTTCAAGTTGGGTGTTTAGGGCTGGTGTTAGTGTTTAATAAACACTAACACCAGCCCTAAACATCGAAATGGAAATCAGCTGGTGTAAAGGCTTTGACCTCTGAATATCGTCAACTTCCGGTAGGTAGTGTTATCAAATTTGCAAAATTGTCGTCTGCTGAGCCGACCTTTGTGGCTGGTGTTAATAATTTACGTACAAATGTCCTATTCACTTACACTAGCCCCTAGGAATTGAACAAATGTTGATATCCTTCCAGTTCAGTGTTAGTGTTGTACCCACACAGCAGTCAATGCACGAACGAAGCTAATTTATTGTCTAACGATCAAATAAAAACATGTGAAACAGGTCCTTTACTATGTGATTCATATATTCTTTTATGTAGAATGAGTTATTTTAAAAGACCAGAGAAATGATTGTAAATTCATTTTGTGCTTTTCATGATATCTTTAGTTTTGATGAACTATTTTTAAATCATCGTCGTGAAATCAAGTCTGTGTGGCGATGTCACAGTGGTGTTAAGCTATCGATATTGATATCAGTATCAGGCTCTTAATTTCATCATCAAATATTTGGCTCGATTTAAGAGCTCTTGACTGCTCTAAACACTAACACTAACACCCAAATTGAAATCATTTATTGCTGATATATAAAGCGCTACATAAAAGCGGGATATCATTATTACTGTAGCTGCTTCGGCCCAGTAGAAGCTGTGTTAGTCTTCACTCCATACCCGATAGCTGCTGTAATAAATTGTCAAATTCTTGCAGACTAGGTATGACTGAATACAAGGCTTCATGCCAGGTCCATCACTCCTGCTGCCACCAGCTGGGCCGAGAGCCACTCCAGACCATCCCAGAGCCCCGCCCCACTCAGGGCGTCGCAGGGCTGGATGAACCAACTCCGCCCACAGCAAAGCTTGTTGAGACATAGACGGTCACTGATGGTGTCCAGGTTAACAGCATTGGGTGAATCCTATCAAGGGAGAGGGAGGAAATGGAAGTCACATCAGGTTTTCACATTACTGGGTTTTCAAAGAGAGTTTTAATGGTCTTTTCAGGAGAGTTGAACTTCATATTCCATGGCAATTTAACAAAACTAAGAGACAAATACTCTCTAAAGCAAATCAGAAAAGATGTCAAAAGTCTAAAAAGGTTTAACACTGTACATGTAAAAATGTCACCAACATAGGTAGTAAGCTAGTATGAAGAGGATGGAATCTCTGTTAATTGATTATCCATCATCATTACTCTCATAACTATCACCATCCTTCTCAACATCATTGCCATCATCTTCAATCATGATGCATATCATCGACACCATCATTATCAAATGATCACATTACCACCTCCTCCTCATCATCACCATCACCACCACCACCACCACCACCACCACCACCACCACCACCACCACCACCATCACCATCATCATCATCATCATCATCATCATCATCACCACCACCACCACCACCACCACCACCACCACCACCACCACCACCACCACCACCACCACCATCAGCATCATCATCATCACCACCACCACCACCACCATCATCATCATCATCATCATCACGATCACCATCACCATCACCACCACCATCATCATCATCATCATCACCACCACCACCACCACCATCATCATCATCATCACCAACACCATCCTCATCATCATCATCATCATCACCAGCATCATCACCATCATCATCATCATCATCACCATCATCATCATCACCACCATCAATACCACATCCTCATTTTTAATACCATCAACTAACCTGTTTGTTTGCAAAGACCAGCAGTAGCGCATCCCTAAGCTGTTTCTCTGACATGAGTATCGCAAGTTCATCATATGCCTCATCTAATCTGTCTCCATCTGTTGAGTCTACTACAAAGATGAGAGCTGGAACAAAGAGAAACAGACAATGGAAACGGTCATATGTTTGCTCACAGTTTAGTATACAATCTCATACTACACTACTCCGTTTTCGCCCCTATGATACCTTTTAAATTCAGACCTACTATATTGTGTTACTCAGTACGGGAGCCTATTAACATACAAGCTATGCTTTTTATTTAGGCTCCCCACATTTTACATTGTTCTATCTACATATTTTGAAATTTCGTACTTATTTTCCATACATTCTATTTGATTTGAAATCTTAAATGTTTTTTTTTTTTTTTCTTGTGTGAAATTTACTCTTATAATAATATACGTCTATATATAAAAATTAAAAAATCTGAAAAAAATATATAAACGGTTTTTCTATGTAAAATGTGGAATAAATAAAACTTCAAACTTCAACCAAAACTGCATTAAGGAGGCAGTTGTGGAAGAGGTTAAAAACAAGACATTGAAATTGTAAAAACGTGTGTGACTGAGGCTCTTAAAGTCTTAATGATCAAATGAATGATACAGTTTTTTTTGTGTATTTTCAATATTCTATCTTCTCTTTCATTTTACTATTCCCTCCATAAATGGCCTTGAGTGGGATACTAAACAAATATGCCATGCACTAAGAGGCTCTAGTTAAAATGTAGCACATTGATCTTGACTGATCGTATATATATAACGTCATCCATGGTATAGTGTGCTATACCATGGATGACGACACGGTTACATTATAGCAATGTTATGTTTGGTCACGTGATGCCATGTTGACCAATCACTGAACAGGATTTCATTGATCAAAATATAAAAGGGTATATCCCACGAGCTGATGAGCATATTTCACGAGTCGGGACGACAAGTGAAATAGCATTAAAGCAAGTTTAATATTCCTGAGTCCCAAGAAAGAAGAGCCATTCAATAATATTATTAACTCTATGAAGCCTAGTATCTACATTTCCACCATTACACCCTTATTGTTTGTATTCAATAACATGCACATTAAACACAAAGAGTACAATACATTCTGGTCCTTATCCAGGCATTTTACAAGGGTGGTGTGCATACATCCATTATATTATCCTTTGAAAATCAAAATCGTTTTCTCTCGGCCGCACATCCCAAACTTTGATATATTCAAACAATATTGCATGCTCATCAAGGTAATTTTTCACAAACCATGAAACTTGCATGGTCATCCACGTACTTTTGCGCAGAGCATAAGATATACCAATTTGTCAAGGTGGCACACACACCCTTCATACAAATAATATTTGTGTTAATACCTTGTGTGTTGAGATAGTAGTGCTTCCAGAGTGGTCTGAGTTTGGTGTCTCCTCCTACATCCCAAATAGTGAAGTTCAGATTCTTGTACTCCACTGTCTCTACATTGAAACCTGTAGAAAGGAAATAAAGGAATTGTGTTCCAGGAGTGGTTCTACACACAAATAATTGTGGTGGGGCTTTGGGGGCTTGGGAAAGGGGGTTCCTGCATTTGATAAATTATTTTATAATCACCCCCAAAGCCCGCCTCTGGAATTACTGCTGGTGAGTTCTTTGGTTGTATTGATTAACAAACTTCTATTCATACAATGCAGTTTTGGAATTTGAATTTCTACTTGACACACAAAATTGATTCGTAATCAATTTAGATTTTTACAACTTCACAATTTAGATTTATGCATCCTACCATTTGTAAAGTGATACCTAAACTAATTTGCATTTAAAATCATTTGGATGTGGTACACATACAAATTAGTTACTTGACCCATAATATGGTAAAAACAACAACAACAACAAAACAGAAAAGGGTCAGATCTTGTTATTAAAAGTTAAGACATCACATTTTAAACGTGTGGAAAATGATGCAGAGAAATTGAATGGTACTCTTACCTTGTACAATTTAGATTTATGTATCCTGCCATTTGTAAAGTGATACCTAAACTAATTTGCGTTTAAAATCATTTGGATGTGGTACACATAGAAATGAGTTACTTTTATTAAAAGTTAAGACATTATCACATTTTAAATGTCTGGAAAAAGATCTTTTTGGATTAAAACGTCTAAAATGATTTTTTAAATAAAAACAACCATGATAAAGTTCACTACGATACACTACAAATAGCTTTCTTCAAGGTAGAGGGCAGCAGAGCGTTGAATATACTGGCACGATATCAAGTTATAAGGTCACGTAGAAAAACAGGCAGATTTATTTGTAGAGCTTAAAGGGATAGTTGAGTTCTGTTTTCAGACCGCAATTACCTTTGAAGTGCATGGTTATTGCTCTTATTCTTATCTATGACATTTCTAGTGCCTTTTGAGGACCTAAAATTGCTATGAAGGTAATTTTAGACCCCAAAATGTGTGAAATTTAGCCAATACGATCATACCAATTCAGCTCCACTTTCAAAAAAATATGGTGACCGTTAATTAATGAATTGATTATAAATAACAATACATGGTCCAGCTGGTTGTGCGTAATATAACCAACTAAAAAAAGCCAACATCGGCATTGGGTGAAATACGACGTAAAAGGCGTTATTTTTGTTTTTTCCAACGGCTTTTTCAAATTATCGAATATTTGTGGTGGTACACAAGTGTTAGAAACCCTTATATTTATGGATATTTCAGCCATCTCTGAACCGATTTTGATCAAACAAAGATGATTTTGTCATTTAAATTATATGTTCTTTCAAAATTGACACTCAGTTTTTCATTATCTAAAAAAAAACACCCTCTGCAACAGAAAAAAAAACACCCTCTGCAACAGAACTCAACTATCCCTTTAAAAACTAAGCATCAGGATGCCTTGGATGTACAACATTGCAATCACCTATCGTGCGTATTGTTTGGATGAATTCATTCTGCTTGAGTTTGAAGAGGATGGTAGTCTTGCCAGCATTATCCAGACCTAGCACCACAACCCTCATCTCCATCTTAGGCCCTATGTGTACTCGGTTATCCTGCAAATAAAAACATGCATGCAAAGATAATTATTTTTATTAGGTCCTATGTGTACTCGGTTAAGTTATCCTGCGAATAAAAGCATGCAAGATCAATCATATGTATAAGATAATAATTATTCTTAGTAATCATACAAGTAAAATAAAGCAAATTTACATGTGGATAAAAGGTCATCTTAAGTTATATACACACATGCACGTACGGGGATGAGATATTACATCTTGTGACACCCTATCCAGGATTTATTTTGTCATAGGTGTAGGGTTATTGCTACAACTAGGTTTTAGGTCATGGCTGAAATCATGAATTCAGTCAGTTGAGGAAATTGACATGGAGCAATTTTTGCAGGTGAAAGTGTAACACAATCAAAACATGCATTACTTGTTTGTTTGTTTGTTTTATTTATTTAAACACGGTTAAAACACCTGCCATCAGCCACAAGGCTGTTTTTCAGCAAGTCTGTTAAAAACATTCACACAATACACATAAACAAAACATATATAATTCATAATACAAATTAAAATAAGAAAACAAATGTGGAAATAACTCTTAATAACAAGAATACAAATGTCAAAAAAAAAAAATTTAATAATAATACAAAAAAATAAAAATAAAACTAGACATATAATACTTGTTTGGAACAAGTATAGGTGGGCTGGTCAACTTAAATTTGAGACAAAATAGAGCAAAAATAAGCGAGATACTGCTTAAAAATTCTTAAAAAACAATATCATGTAGTTTAATGACGTAAACGAAATTCACCTTCTATAGGGATAACGCAAATTATGAAATGTTTGACATGAGGCCTTTAATCAAGATTTTCACTATAATGACGTCATCAAAATGAAAAATGGTTATTACTTAGCTTGTAGAAAATTGTTTTAGCTACAACATATCGAAATTTTGAAGAAAATTGATCAATATTTACAGAGATACAATCAATTTTACATAAATATGCTGACGTCATAATATGCAAATTCGTATTTTGAGTTCCAAGGCCATTGTGATGATGTCACGATACACTTAATGGCCAAATGAGATATGAAATCATATCTCCAACTCATACTCTATCTAAATATGAAAAAAGATTGAGGATCCCGGTGCATTCCAAAGAGCTATAACGGATTTTGTATAGGCATGTTTTTGCCCATATATGCTATGTATTATAAGAGCTCGCGCGCACGGATATTTATCTTGAATGGACGCTCATCTTGTTATTAATGGTCATAAAGATATGAACGTGGTATCAAATTGTACAAACAAATATATGAAATATCATGAAATAAAAAAAAATGGCGATTCTATGTTATGTAATGGTGTTACGCGCGAAAACGCGCGCGCATGAGCGTGTGCGGGATTTTTAATGAAATGCTTAAAATGGCCTGAAACGTATGTAAAAAAAATTTGAGACGATTTTGAGCATTTTGAAATTTTGCGCGCGCACTGACGCGCGGACGTACGCGCACGCGCGCGTTTTTTGACCTGAAATTGACCGGACTGATATTGACCTTGATCATGATAAATATGAATGAGAAATGACTTTTGGTTATGAAGATATGATCATGAGTTGATTTTCAGAAAATTTCACAAAATGGCGCCTAGATGACGTCATCAGTCAAGGTCAAGGTTGAAAAATTGTCTGTGTCATGTTCTAATGCCTATACATATGTGTGCAAAATTTAAAGGTATTTGATTGAACCATTTTAAAGTTATCTTGCTCACAAAAAAGTGGTTCGAAATAAGAAAAATAAATAATAAATAAATAAATAAATAATAATAAAGGCAATTTTAACAAAATTATAAGGTGGTCTGTATTAGATACAGCCCACCTAATAAAGATGTTGGATCCCTTAAAATTAGATCATACTACATGTACATGTATATCATTACCTGAAATCGATCTAGATATCTTTAATACTACTGCTACTACAACTACGCATTGTACTATAGTTGTTCTACCATTACCACAACTAATTACAACCTTGGTGAATGTGACCGGTATGTTTGCATCTAGCTGGATATGCTCTGTGATGTCCGCAAACTGTTGTTTGTGAGTCTGCAGAGAGTCTTGGAGGGTTGAAACTTCTTGTTTGGAGACCAGCAACTTGGCATCATCCTGGGGCAGGGTGAAAAGGGTAGAAGAATTTTAAATGGAAAAGGAAACTGACTTATCGATATCAACGAACATTGTTTAATGTAGATGCTTTTTATAAAACAGAAATTCAAGTCTTGTAGCATGTCAAATTCTATATTAAAAAGGAAACTGACTTATCAATATCAGTGACCATTTATTTATACTCATAATGAAGACACTTTTTATGAAACAGAAATTCATGTTTTGTAGCTTGTGCATTAGGGCTATGCACTGCA
Source organism: Strongylocentrotus droebachiensis (assembly GCA_035222895.1). Lineage (NCBI taxonomy): Eukaryota > Metazoa > Echinodermata > Echinoidea > Camarodonta > Strongylocentrotidae > Strongylocentrotus > Strongylocentrotus droebachiensis. The sequence continues at coordinate 12,606 of JAVYIG010007356.1, forward strand.
CTTGGTGAAAGCCACAATTAAGCCAGATAATGAACTCTTACAATTCTTGTTCATTATCTGGCTATTAAGACTTAATTTACATGCAGTGCATATTGATCAATGCACTCGCAACCTGATTACTTGTATATTAGTATATTTGAGAGCCTTGTGATGTGCTTAATCCTTGACATCATACGATCTCAGGAACCTGCATTGCCAACATATAATATTTTATGATTGTTTAAAAAAAAAAAGGGTTTGGTTCCATGCACTCAGGCCCTAAACCCGTACATGTACGGATTAATTGGGACAAGGTCTACTCACAAGCTGCTTTCATGTTCATAGAGAGAGCTTTAAGCGGGCAGTATCTCTCAGACTCTCTATAGAAGTAATATTTGAACTAATGTTTTTAAAATAGTGTAGCTCCTTGGTCACCCCGACACACAGCATTGGACAAAAAAAATGGTGATTGGTACACTTAATTCCTTCCAATGTATGAAATACTATTGTCATTACCAGAACTCAACTAGAGCTTTAAAGAGAAGGTTGAGTTCTGGGAACAGGTGAAAAATAATTTGTGAATTTGTGAAAGAACATCAGAATAAAAATGTTCCCTGAAAAGCATGGCTCTTTTTATGCCTTAATATTCTAAATATGGCATGTTACAGCATAAATATCGGGACGGATGTTTACGCCACGTGTTCGTGTAGTCCCATATACATCCTTATGTGTACAGTGCTTGTAACTTTACCACGACTGGGCTAAATTTCTTATCATTTTGATGATTCCCGAACCTTGCAATACACAGGAATACTTATTTACTAGATGATAAACCTTTTCTGATCGATTCCACACCGTTTCTTTCACAATGCAATCGCATGACCAGAACTCAACTTCATCTTTAAAGGGATCCAGTAACTTTGTCTCAGATTCTGAAACAAAATCCTGGATTTAGCTCATGCTGCAATGATAATTATAAACCTTTAGGTCAGTCAGGAACTCCATGACTTTTACAAGCCTGTCTGATTATCAAGATATTTATGATTGGAATTACAAATTTTGAAAACCGTTTGCTAAACGGTTTTCATAACACTACAGTCTATTGGGGAAAACGAGTATGGTAAAACCAGTCACTCAAAGATTTTCACTTTTTTTAAGGCACTTCTTGATCATTTTGAAGCCCAATTTTTTAAGGGCTTCAATATTACACCATACTGCAGACACTGATAACACGTAGGGCCGTGTATCTCAGATTTAACATTGTTAAACGATCCCTTTAAATCTTAATTCCTTCCAATGTATGAAATACTTTTTTCATTACCAGAACTCAACTAGAGCTTTAATACCAACCTGGTAGAGCATTGATTCACACTCATAGCTCATGGAAGCAATACTGGAATTCATGAAAGCAAAGTGTTCCTGCTGCTGCCTGAGTAGATGTAGTCTTTCTCTGATGTGGGTGTCCAAGACACTGGCAGCCACCTCCTCCTGCCTCTGCAGAGTCTCATGGAGCTCAGCAAAGTAGGTCCGCACCTTGGCCCTCGCCATCTCAGCCATTCCTGGTACCTGAAAGTTAAACATAAACTTGAGTTCTGGTAAAAATAGAAAATGAATTCTCACAGAATCGAAGAAAACTTACACTGAATGTTCAAGATTAAAAATAAATGTCATTTGCCAAAACAATTTTGGTAGAAAATGTATACCCGTACTGGCTAAGAAATGAGCATAGAAAGATAAGGGAATCAGGGTAAGTAGGCCCAAAACCAGTCGCAAGAGCTGTAGTCATGGGCGTCATTTCATATAACCATTGTAAGTACAAGTTCACAGACATTCCATTTAAATGTGTGTATTGATTGTAACACGCATTTCAAAGGAAAGTCGGCATACTTATGACAGTTTTGTGGAATGATGCACAGGTCATGATGAAAAATAAGTTTTCACAACATTTAAAACCACATTTGAATGTTCAAGACCTTAAATTCATGCACATGATATCTTTAAAATGATAATGTTTTAGAAAATCCATTATATGCAAGAGAGTTAAGGAAATAAAACGTGCATACATGTATGTACATCTACATGTAGTCTCTACACACCTGCATAACATGTTGTCCCACATGAGTCATGCTTTACACTGAATGTAATTTCAAACAACATTCTGTCAGTTTGTTGATATTTGCTGGTAAAAATAAACAACATTTTTCACGATAAGTAATTCATACTTAATTCCAGCTAGGTTGTCTCAAAAGGAAATTCCATAACCAAAATGCCAGATGCAGCCTCAATTTCTTTAAGACTCTTTTTTAAATGTGCAAAGATTTGTTCTCTTTAAAATCAGTGAATGAAATTTCAAAAATAGTTGATATTTTCATCTCTCAAACAGTTACTCACATGTCGTGGTTCAGCGACCCCATCCAGATCTTCAATAATCCCAACACCGCCCTCTACCTGTTGAATGATGTCACCGAGTCTCCGCCCGGATTCTGAGATCTCCTCACTGAACAGTCGCACCTGTTGCACCATACCAACCACTACAGACCTGGTACTCTCGGCCTCTTGCTCTAGTAATGTATGCTGTGAGCAGAAAATACAAATAGATGTAGAATATTGTTAGCAGGAGGAAAGGGAGAGAGGGGGAGGGGCCTGGAGTTAAGCATTATCCTAAATTCTTTTAAAGCCCCTCTGCACTAGTTTGGCCAGGAGGGATTAGACCTCCCTGCAAGGTCACAGGCAGGTGGTTATCTCATTGAAATCAGCTTCCAATTAACATAAGAAAAAGGGCATCATGGGGGATCAACGGGTACCGCTTAGGCATTGTTGGCTGTATAGAGGGCGCAGTAGCTATAAGTAGTGCAATGGGGCTTTAAAGCAAAATCTTGATATCAGAATGCTTGTACACGAATGCAAAGAAGAATCACTTGATATATGAAATATGGTTACATCACTGAAACTCATTCATAAACACATTCTTAACAAAAATATATCCTTGCAGATTACTACAACTACATTTTGAAATTTGTACACAAATTTATACACAAATTTTCAATAACCATATGGTTGATCATGACAAGATTTTATTTCACCAACCTACCAACTGAGATTCAAAGCTGCTCAGGCAGATCAAATATGTAGAGATCAAAACATGTACAATCTAGAATAATGGTTATATAACTGCTATAAATGACTGGTCTAGGAAACTGGCTCCCATACGTCAGGTTCAGTTAAAGAGGCTGTAGCATGACAAGACTATACGTCTTTCCCCGAGGTCCACTCGGGGAAAATTGGGTATAATACGACTACGGACGACGCGACCGCAGTAGGCCTACGTATTCACGTGCTTGCAACATACGCAAAACCGAAGCATGAGGGGAACTTTAGTCTGTTTTGCGAAGGCTAGCCTGCGCTGACCCAGTTAATCAAGTCCATTCGTTTACGTGCAGTCGTCCAAAAGACGTAGATGGCGTCAACCAGTATTTCCCATGCTACAGCCTCTTTAATAAAAGGTCAAAGTTCAAAGGTCCTACCTTATGACCTCTATGCTTGCCGTAGTCCTTACAGACAAAGCACATGAGTGGCATGGCTTGACATTCGACCTCTTGGCAAGCAAACTCTATGATATGAGGGCTATGATCCTGACATACTGACTTCTCCCTGGGCTTCTCAGATAGTGGTACCTGCAAGTCAATGAGACAATGGTTCATCCAAAATAATTAAACTCTCTGTATAACTATATTTAAGTTGCATTATGGCATGCATCAAGTTCTATCATGTCGCATGTACAATGTAAGTTTGGTCCGAACACCTCAGTTATTTCATCATATTTTGATTATTATGGCATTTGAAGATCTTTTTCGAGGGACATTTCTTTTACGATATTCTTTCCAACTGACATACAAATAAAAAGAATTCAACAATCTTGAACTCTGTGCACTTTGACCTACCGGTAGCTAATACACAGTAAGCAGTATTGTTGCAAAAATGAGAATAGAAAGTTTGAAATGAAAGAAATAAAAGTATTGGATTATCATCACAAACTTGAATAAAAAGCTTTATTACTTTGATTTCCACAGGATATGTGTGTTTGGCTAGGAATCTTGTTAATTTAGTAAACTGGGCATAACAAGTTCACAGCGGATTTTTTTTCTCACCAAAAAGAGTCATCGGCTTGCATGGTGATGTAGATATACAGTAGGCTTGCAGATGCACCATGTGAGAGACGATGGATAGTCAACCTGTTCGAAACGTTGAGCCACTACCGCCACCCATCCTCTCCAATCGGCGCTATAGTTCTCCTTTGAACTATAAGCTAAGAAAGATAACCAACAGTCTTTTTCAAGACTACACCAACAGTCCTTTTCAGGACTACACACCCTCAAGAAAGATTACAGAGAGTCCTTTTCAGGACACCTCAATCCTCCCTCTCTCTCACATGGTGCATCCGCAAGCCTACTGTATATAGTCATCTTTGTAACAGATAGTAAAAGTAAGAAATTTAGAATTTTAAAATAAATGTTTTATTATTTCAAATTAACATATTTATGGAATGGTATGTTACCTGTCTGTGTTTAGCGAGGGTACGTGTTGAATGAGTGACCTGGGCACAGCGAGCACACAGGTTGGTACTGCATACGGTACAGTAGACCTCAGCATGGTGGCTCTCATTCTCATCACAAGGTACGCCACTCTCCTACACACGATCAGGGAGGGAAAATTGTTATTTAAATAGAAGGTTGAGTTCTGGGAAGAGGTGAAAAATAATTTGTGAGAGTTATCATTGTAATTATGCAAGTGTGGAAGAACATTAGATAAAACATGTTCCCTGAAAAACATGGCTCTTCAAATGCCTTCATATTCTATATATGTCATGTAACATCGTAAAAATCGGGACAGATTTTTATGCCACATGTTCGTGTAGTCACATATACATCTTTCTGTGTACAGTGTTTGTCACTTTTCCAAGACTTGGCCAAATTTCTTATCATTTAGATGATTCCACAACCTTGCAATACACAATGCTAGATGATCAACCTTTTCTGGTCGATTCCACACCGTTTCTTTCATAATGCAATCGCATGACCAGAACTCAACTTCTTTAAAGGCATCGTTTAACAATGTTAAATCTTAGATGCACGGCCCTACATGTTATCAGTGTCTGTGATATGGTGTAACATTGAAGCCCTACAAAAATTGCACTTCAAAATGATCAAGAAGTACCTCCAAAAAGTAAAAATCTTTGAGTGACCGGTTTGCTAAACTCGTTTTCCCCAGCAATAGACTGTAGTCTTATGAAATCGTTTGGCAAACGGTTTTGGAAATTTGTTATTCAAATCATAAATATCTTGATAATCAGACAGGCGATCGGCTTGTAAAAGTCATGGGGTGGTATTCCGGTAGCGCGTACTAAGTTAGCGCGTACTAAGTTAGTCCACACTTTTATGGAGTGCCAGTTGCCAACTCATTTACCCTGTACAGATTATGTTAATACTTCAATGAAAAGTGTCCAAAAAATTAATTTTGCAATGAAATGGGAAGAAAAAGATAATATGAGTATGAACTGAATTTCAACAAAGTCTTTGGTAGATTATCTTTGTCATGAATATTGAAGGAGGAAGATGAAACCTAGCATTCTATAGAAGTGTGAACTAAAATTCTTGTTTAGTCTGGACTTAGTCCCGGCTTAACTTATGAGAATACCACCCATGGGGTTCCTGACTGCATGACCTAAAGGTTTATAATTATCATTGCAGCATGAGCTAAATCCAGGATTTTGTTTCAGAATCTGAGACAAAATTGCCGGATCCCTTTAAAGCGATACAACTAAGAACTTTCTGCCATAGCATACTGTTTATTGCAATTAAAGTGCCAACTTTATGATGTCACCATACTTACGTATGTTTGTGTGTGCTGTCACACAACTCGCATTCCTATACTGACCAGATGTTACCCCTGATGGCAATATACTCATTTTAATGAGGCACTGTGTGAATTCTTTTTCATCACATGACACATAATGCACCAATAAGTTGTGCAGATTCTTTTTGACGGATACAAAATATTATACAGTAATAATACAGGTACATGAACATGTAGTTTTTCCTTAAAATTAGCTGAAATTTTAATGATTTCTCTCCATTTAACTGCCAACTTCTGTCTAAAAGACTCCCCGTTTTTGTTTTATCCCTTGACCAATATAATCTTTCTCACTGAAACTTGTACTAGCGCTTAGAGACTTTGGGGGAAAGAGCTTTATATCACTTGTTTATTATCATTATTGTTATTACAGAAATGCAAACATTTATACCACCTGCTCATCGAGACCTATTTTTTCTTATTTAAATTGAGCAGTCTTTATAAATAGGTTTTTCTATACCTCCAAATGATGTACCGGTATATCTATTTGGCCCCTTGTATTGTAGACTCACCCCTTTCCGTTGACTGATCAAGCATCCGTCTGCAACAAGACTCGTCTCCTTGGCCGTCTGTAATCTCTCAAGGAGTTCCAACAGGGCAAAGTTCTTCTTGAGCCCCCAAACCCCAGAGTCGGTCAGCTCAGTGGGCTGCCGGTCAAACGGACAGAGTATGGCCCTGCCTTGTAGGGTCAGCCTCGACAGACACTCGTGACAGAGGGTGTGGCCACATAGCAGGAGGCGTGGCACCTTGTCACCTTGGAGACTGAAGATATCCTCACACACCCGACATTCCAAGACCTGGAAGATAACGAGAAAAGCCGATATTGTTATTAGAAGAAGAAAAAGGACTTTTCATCACAATCTATTAGATCTATAAATCTAACTGTTATATCAATTTTTTAAAACAGATTTTGACGTTAAAGCTAAATTGTAAAACTGAAGAGAATGATCCTGTTGATAGTACAAACACATATAAATACACAATAAATAGAGTTTAGATGACAACTTATGAGAAATTAATTTTATGAAGCTAGATTTGAGGTCTAGATTCTAATTTTAAGTGAGAGTGTGAGACAAGTTTTAGAAAAGATGCTATAGTCTACTATGACTCTTGAGATTGAGACACAATGGCAGACAAAAGACAACCTTAGACAAGTAAGTGATCCTGGTGACTGAAAGCAACACAACAGGCACTAGCTGTCATGAATCATGATCACATAATTAATGATCAAAATGTCAGACTCAGAGATGAACTTGAACTGGAACTTGGAAGCCCGACTGCTGAGAACATAGCATTCTTCCAGAATCTTGGGTAAAGATAAAGGTAAAGTACCACTTCATGGAATGTACATCCCCCCCCCCCCCCCAACAGAATCTCTCTGTATTTGAAATAAAGTAGTATTCTAACTCTGTGATCGATGAAATTTAAATGTATTCTTGTTAAGTAAAAACCACAAAATCGTTAGGACTCCCAATAGACCCAAGTTCAACATGCTTGAAATCCCTAAGCCTGCTAGACGAGGAGTGTCCTTATTTTCGCTGACAATGCTGATTTCCGATCCGCGCGTTGGCGATGCAAAAAAACAGATTCCATATAATTTTCTTGATGCATTTCACATTGACTTAATTTGTACAGAGACTTTAACGTTATGAGCGATAAATCCTCGAGAAGACGGACAATTACCCATGAAACCCATGTTATACGCGGAATCCGTTTTTTGCATTGCCCGAAACCTGCAGGGCGCCAAAGAAAAAAAAAACTGGGAAAATGCGGACGATCCTTATTTTTTAGGACGCATTTTGTCCGCGTTACGAGGATGTCCTTATACATGTACAGTAGGTTTGCGGTTGCACCATGTGTGTGAGAAAGAGAGAGGTTTGAGGAGTCCTGAACAGGACTCTGACTCGGTAATCTTTCTTGGAGGAGTGTAGTCCTGAAAAGGACTACAAGCGCTATAGTTCTCCTGAGAACTATATGCCAAGAAAGATAACAAACAGTCCTTTTCAGGACTACACTCCTCCAAGAAAGATTACCGAGTCAGAGTCCTGTTCAGGACTCCTCAAACCTCTCTCTCTCTCACACACATGGTGCAACCGCAAACCTACTGTATATCTACATCACCATGCAAGCCGACACTTACAAGGAGGATGTCCTTGTTTAACTGCGGATGATCCTACGTCTTCTCGGACCAGCTAGCACCACTAGTCAGGCTGTAGACAGAAATAACTGTCTGGTATGGGTCATTCTTTATTAAAACTGACATTTGTTGACATTCCCATGTATAGTTAGAGGCGGTCAGAGGAGCCAAATGCAATCTCAACGGAACAACCGTAAGCGTTTCAAGCTGAAGTTTAAGATAGACCGAAAGCTTCAGTCTCTGATATTGACGTTTACTTCAGCTTGAAAGGTTGATGAACCTTCCAACTCCAAGCTTAAGTTCCACCTTTCTCACCTCAGACTTCAGACAGAGTCAGAGTCAGAGACAGAGTAAGAGTCAGAGTAAGAATTCTCGGCGACTCGCGACATTTGTACTTAGCTTAGCTTTGTGTGATCAAGGTGATTTTGAATTTTTGTTTGAAGTGAAGTGAAGTGAAGAAAAAAGGGTATGACGGTCAACTTACATTGGAATTTTTCTGCTTTGGTCTAGCACCAGACAACCGTCTGAGGACACCGACATCTGCACTTGCCATTCTAAGCCTAGGAATTGGCAAAATTGGTATGTATTCGGCCTATCTCTTGATTTGGTCTAATTTTCTTGCTCTGATCATCCCTTCTACCGGTCTAAAATACCTCTAAGAAATCCAGTCAATATTTACATTATGAATGCCTGTATTTTCATCGCAGATGGCGCTAGAGATAAAAGCAAGATGGATGTCGTGAGAGAAAAAGAGCAGCTGCTGTCAATAAAAGGTATAAAATCTCAGTTTGTATCTTTCTTCCTGGATTTGATTATAATTTGAGCAAGTGATAATTTTTGAACGTGATTATGATATAGATTTTAAGGTCATTCTCTCGTTAGGATTTTATTGAAAAATAAGTAGGCGTGTCAGATGTTGTGTAGTGACTGAGGCCCCACATACTGATTTTTGTGTTTGTAGTCTGTTCATTTATTCTTTTCATACAACTGATATGATTGAATTCGAATTCATTCTTTTCAGCCATAGATTTTCATTCAAGGAAGAGGGTAGGATAAAGGGCAGAATAGAATATAATTAGAAGAAGGGGAGGATCAGCATGACAAGAAAGAAAAGGAAGAAGAAGAAGAACAAGAAAAAGAAGGAGGAGGAGGAGAAAGAAGAACTTTTTACTTTTAGAATTGAGGATGAGACACACATAGGAGCATCATTATCCTGGCTGTGTAGTAAAAGCTGTGCTTTTGATTCTCAACATTTCAAACACCACTGTACAAAACTCAACTGATTTCACTCAAAATCAGTACTTTAGTGACAATTGATGATGATGACACCTAGGTCTAGATCTACATGTACATCATGACATGTAAATAGCAGTAGATCAACTTACAGATTTTAAAAAGAATAATTTAAAAATTCTAATTGTAAGTCTACTGTCAAACTTTGCTTACAGCCGCATCGGCATGATTGTATGCAGTCTATGCAATATTTTGTGGTGTGTGTATTTGTGTATGGGTCTAATAATACCTGCCTCACAGCAAGCATGCAGTGCTAGAGGTCAATACGCATTAGCATTGACTCTCTATGCTTTGCTGGAGTGGGATGAGATTGAGAAGAGAGAAGTAGACAAAGAAGAAGAGAAAGAGGAGGAGAAGAAGAATAAGGAGATGCCAATTCCTTTTAGCAGCTAGCTCTTACAAGCTATCCCAGAATGATAGAAGAAGAAAGAGCATGCAAGGATGAGGAGGAAGGGGAGGAGGTTGGGATAGAATTGGAAGGAATCAGGGATTCGGGGCAGGAGAAAGAGATGAAGAATTGAAGATCTTTGGGGGGGGGGGTGGTTATAAGTGTACATCCTATGCAGAAGATGTCAAACGATGATATCGGTTTGTGCTGATAATGATTACATGATGATGATAGTAAGAAAGCAATATTAAAATATGTTAATATCTGTCACAATGAAGAAGCAGAAACTTGTGTGACAAAAATTGAAGTTAAACATCAAAGATGAAGCAGCTCCCAGCTGTATTTTTCCATGTTTAAGTTGGAGTTTTAGTTAGTCTAGTAATTTCACTTTTGTACAAAGTTATATATATGGTTCACCATACAAATGTCATTACTATTATAAAGCCACTTACTTGTTGTCTTCTTATTCTTAATGCCATTCCGATTCTCTTTTTTTTTCTTTGATCATACAGTAATGAGGCTAACGAAGCCTTCATTTGTCTCAAACATTCCTATTCTATGTGAGAGCAGAGATCTTCCTGGAAATGGTGAGTAATTTGTTTTGTAAATTTATTTATGTGTGTATATCTTTATTTATTTATGTTTGTTATATTTATTAATTTATTACAATTTGTTGTCTTTGTTCATTTTTGCTTTGCGGTAACCCTGTAAACGATCATTGGATCGGACGCGGATACCGATCCGATCAGGGGTGATCGGCGAATAATTTCCGATCGCCGATCAATTTAAAAAAATTGGCAAAAAATCAGCAGATTTTTTTTTTTTTTTTTTTTAATGCAGAAAATGTTCAAGTTTTTTGGCTATCAAATGCTCAAAAAAAATTCATGGCTGGGATTATTTTGTCATTTGGAGTTGTTGTAGACCATGTTTGTTGATATTTAGTGCCTTTTCATGACTTTGAAATTAATGATATTGGTCTAAGAGAAGAGGCAAAACATGCGGGCCGCCATCTTGGATTATAATGCATACCTAGTACATTATAATCCAAGATGTTTTGCCTCTGCTCTTAGACCAATATTATTAATTTCAAAGTCATGAAAAGGCACCAAATATCAACAAACATGGTCTACAACAACTCCAAATGACAAAATAATCCAGCCATGAATTTTTTTTGAGCATTTGATAGCCAAAAACTTGAAAATTTTCGGCATTAAAAAAAAAAAAAAATCAGCTGATTTTTTTTTGTCGATCTTCCGATCCGATACCGATCAAAGGTGCGAGGGTGTCGCTCCGATCTTCCGATCCGATCAGATCCCCAACTTACAGGGTTACTTTGCAGATCATGAATTTAAAGAAATTTAGAACTAGGTGAAGGGAAAAGAAATGAAAGGAGATAAGAATAATTTCATGTGTATATTTTATTTGTATTTCGTACCTGTGCAGATTACTCCTTCATTTTACTGAAACTGTATATTAATCCATCTTATTCTTATTACAACTTGTGCTATATTTATAAAGTTGTTTGTACAATTTGAAACTTTGAAACTTTGAAACTTTCAATTTTATATTTATGGCCTGTTATCAAGTGCTGTACATTTCTATTCCAGTTCCAGATACCCATATGAATGTAGCCCTGTTAAATATTTATCAAGCCCCTTTTCTATTTTCCCCTTCTTTTTCTTGCTAGCATATCTGGAGCTCTGAGTCCATTTAACCATACTAGACATGTTATCCTATCATGTAGAATTTAAAAAACGTGCAAGTGCACTTTTTGACATCTTTGAAGTCAATCTAGTATGTTTGCTTTGATATAATAGGCATACCAGTACTTGTACATTATAAGCCAACCTTATCCAAAGTTACAATAGAGTACCAAAGCTGTGACATTATAACAATCTATTTTTAGAATTTCTCAATTTGTTCTTCATTTTCCAAAAGAGCATCAAAAATAATGTCCAAATGTCGAAAACCAATTGAATATTTTAAGTATTGGCTGAGATATGACCATAAATATATGTCCTATGAAAACTCAGTGTTATAGTGCTCTGGTTCATAACATTAGGAAAATGTAAAAATAGATTTTTTGATGACGTCACACTTCACCACTCTATATTACTTACAAGTGTACTTCTTATCTTTTCCAGTCTCATCTGAGTGTAAGCCAGCGGACTTTTATTCCAGTCGTGGAGCTGTGTCTGGTCTCCCTGGTTTCACCATGGGAGAAATTCTTACTCTTCCACAGAACTTTGGGTAAGGGGTTTCAAAATTATTTTGAGGAACTTAAATTCTACAAGCTACGGTATATGCTTTTTATTAAGTTCCTTTTTTCACATGTAATTTTCGAAATTATTTAGTGTAAATGCCATATAAACTTATGCTATGTAGATGTCTTAATTGTTCACGAATATCAATTTTGTAAATATGCTATGTTTTGTTAATGTATTGTTTTTTTTTTTCATGTGAAATAAAAGAAACTAAACTGAACCTAAATGTGACCAAATGCAATAATAACAGTTTGATATGAGTTGTAACTATCAACTTATAATGGAATTAATAAAATTTGTCATGGTTTTCATATTTTATGTATTGTATTGTATTTATTTTCCAATCATATTAAAAAGACAAATAACATATGACATAAAACGAAATGAAACATAACAGAATTAAAAAAAGAAAAAAATAAATTACATGTGTATATAGATTGCTTAAAAATGATTGGCTGGATTGCCCGTTCAGTGTCATAAAGATATATGACACTGTTCTTCCTGGGGGTCCAGGTACAATTAAAAGAAACATTACGTAAATAGAAATTTTAAAAATAATGCACAAGCTGCTGAGTATAACACTTGCATGTCCTCTTTCGTATTAACCAATAAAACAAAACAATTAAAAGCAAGAAAAGGCTATACATTTATGTACATATAGTTGAGTTCATAAGCCTCACTATCACAGCATCTCTACCATTGTGGGGCCATGGATGGGATACATTTCTTGTTTGTTGAAAAATTATAAATTGTTTCATTGCTGTCATCACCATTTTATATTTGAGGAGAATCATACATGTAAGTATAACTATTTATCACATTTAACCATGAGGCTTTTCAATCATATTTGTTTTTGTCTCTCTCCTAGCATCCAGCTTAATTATTTTATAGATTTTTAACAAAAAATGTTTTCTCAACTTATTTGCAGGAGCATATATTTAGGTGAAACATTCTCCTGCTTTGTGAGTGTGCATAATGACAGCCTACAAAACAGTCAGGTAATTATGGAGAAGATGTTTATCTCTTAACACAATTATTACCAGTAGCATCAAATTTAATAAGGGGATTGGAAATAGAGCTTAGGTACGAAAACGATTATCACAAATATTACAAGCAATTATCCCATATTATACTGACTACATGATATAAGGTTTGCACTATGCTGTCTCCATGACTTCTTTTATGTGCCTGTAGTTGAAAGTCATTTATATCTACAAAGGTACTTCAGATTTCCTTGAAATGGGTCAAATAATGGGCAAGATTTTGAAAGAAAATTAGAAAATAGGTGAAACTGCTCTGTGAGGTATTCATGTATTGTACGGTATTATTGCACTATGTGTGGAAGGGAGGGGGTGGGGGTGGGGGCGGGGGATGGGGCCATGTCTTTTTAGGATTAACATTAACTTCATTAAGACTACGAGCCAATCAATATTAGGACTGTCTGATTTCAAATTTCAACAAAATGTTGTTTTATATGGTATTGTGTATATTCTTCATATATTTGTATATCTCTTTGAATGTCTTTCTTTCCTTGTCTCATCATCATACAACTAGGATATCCATGTGAAGACTGATTTACAGACTAGCTCTCAGAGATTGACCCTGTCTGGAGGGTCAACCCCACCCTCCCCTAACCTTGCCCCAGGGGCGTGTATTGATCAGGTCATTCATCATGAGGTCAAAGAATTAGGAACTCACATGTAAGTTACCTCTTTGCGCTTCTTTAAAGAGAAGGTCAAGTTCTGGGGAGATGTGGAAAATAATTTGTGAGCGTTTTCATTGTTATTATGCAAGTGTGGAAGAACATCCGAGAAAAAATGTTCCCTGAATAGCGTGGCTCTTCAAATGCCTGCATATTCTAAGTATGACAGGTAACAGCTTAAAAATGTGGGCCTCATTTTTATGCCACATGTTTGTGTAGTCCCATATACTGTACATCTTTCTGTGTACAGTGCTTGTTACTTTTACCAACTGGGCCCAATTTCTTATAATTTTGATGATTCCAGAACCTTGCAGTACACACCAATACTTAGTTATATGCTACATGATCAACTTTTTCTGATCCATTCCACATCGTTTATTTGACAATACAATGGCATGGCCCAAACTCAACTTTATCTTTGAAGCCTTGTTTCATCTCACCAACAATGATAAATATAAAAACATGTTTGATCAGAGATACTGCATATGATTCTTGTGCTCTAAAGAAGTATCAATCAAAAGTGATGGGAATATCATGATAATAACTTTTTATAAATATATACATGTAGTGACTTATTTCTCCAACTATATTCTCTGAAGATGATGATGATAATGATGATGATGGTGATGATGATGATGATCGATGATCGACGATGATAATGAAGATGATGATGATGACGATGATGATGATGAACTCTACTTTTTATCTGTCATTTTCATCATAGATTGGTTTGTGCTGTCAGTTACACCTCTCCATCTGGTGAGACACTGAGTTTTAGGAAATTCTACAAATTCCAGGTAATTGTTTGTCAATATTATACCATTATCACTTCCTAATTTGTATTCATAAAACCCTACCCTGACACAAAATTATACAATTGAAAAAGGGAGAATGGAAGAAATTATTTATTATCTTTAACATGTTTGCAAATTAGTATTTGTTAAAAGTTGAATTGATGATATAAAGTTATTGCCTCAAGTAAAGGAATTTATTGAAATGACGATTGATAGAAATCATCTTACAAAAATGTATATATCCAAGGACTTCTTTAAAATTAATTCATTACTATAACTCTGGTATTCACTGTACCTTTAAAAAATCTGTAATGTACGAATGATGTATTTTGTTGCTCCAATCTTTTGAATCCACATGTATATGACTTTTCAATTTGCTTCTTTGTCAAGCATAGTTGCTGTCGTAATTGATCCTCATTTGTGGTTTGTGAATTCTATATTTTATCCAGGTTTTGAAGCCTCTTGATGTGAAGACAAAGTTTTACAATGCAGAGGTAAGATGAGAAGAGAAAATGGCAAAATGTATTAAAATTTAGTCTTTTCAGTTCAGAAGAATGCAATCACCTGAAAAATGTGTGTGTGGACCAAGAAAAGATTGTCTTTCTTCTTTAAATTCTAAATGGGTTCATGAATTGTGCTGGTTGGTCCTATGGAAACTTGTAAAACCATTTGGATTTGTTTTTATTTTTATTCACAGTGAAGGCTTGTTCAGATATGGCAAGGTAAACCAACGCCAACAAAGAAAAAAAAATTGCTGCTGTTTTTGTATGTGTAAAGTGAATGGCAACTGCTCGTAAGAAAGGACTTTCTTGTATCCACTGAGCTCTGTATTGTTAGATACAGAAATATGAAGCTTATGAGTTACGCTTTGCTTCCTCGTTCAAATAATGGTGTCGTATCAGAACGAGCCTTTAACATCACAAAGAATTATCTGATAGAATCTATGTGTGTATGACTGTGAGAAGACTCTGCAGAGTATTAGGTTAAAGTCATCTCCTCTTTAATCACTGCCATTATAACATTTTTATATCATTCCTTATTAACATGTTGAGATGAGTGTAGATATTGTTCTCATTAAGCCCTTATAACTCAATATCGAGTTTCCCATCGCCCGCCCGCATTTGCGGTCGAAAATCTGAAATAATTCATTATTTTGGAAAAATTCAATACAACATTGTTTTTATCACACTTCTAGTCGATTTGTTATGAAAAAAACATATAAATACACTAACATAAAGGAATCTTCAAATAATGAATAATGAAATAGTTGCCTCATTATGAGCTAGTGAAAAGTTTGTGACGGGAAAGTCACAAGTGAGTTTCATTGGCCTTATACGATTACTGATTACTTATGAACTCTACTGTCCCCCCCCCCTCCTTTCTACTATGCTCTACAGTCTACATGCAATATATCGTTCTCTCCTTCTCCTTCGCTTCATTCAAGATTTCTCTCTGTCTTTCCTTGTTTATTTCCCTCTCTCACAATCTCTCTCTCCTTGACTTAAAGATAAAGACCAGTTAAGGTCATGCGATTGCATTGTGAAAGAAACGTTGTGGAATCGATCAGAAAAGGTTGGTCATCTAGCATATAATATTGGTGCTCTGCAAGGTTCAGGAATCATCAAAATGATAAGAAATTTGGCCCAGTCTTGGCACTTTTTTTTTGAGAGGGGGGCGTTTCCAAAACTGGCCTTTACCTTTAATACTCCTCCCTGCGTTCCTTCCCTCCTCACTCTACTTCTCTCTCCATGCAAGTTCTCCTTTTCATCTCTTGTTTCTATCTCTTTGTCCTTTCATAACTTCACCACTCCTTGAAATATTTAATCATGTTCTTGCATAACGTTTCTCATGGTTGTATGAACAGTACTCTCTCAGAATGAGAGCCACGGGAGGATATCAGGTAATCACAAGTCAGTATAAAGATGTTAGTGTGTTCAGATAGTCTGATTGGTGTTGTTCCCCCCCCCCCCCCCTTTCGACCTTAATCCAAGCATTACCGGGAGATTGTAATACTGGTCGTTTACTCTTCCAAGATCATATAGTGAGAAGAAGGTACCATTTTCATTAGCTTTGAAAGTAATTTGAAATAAAGGTGACAAATAAATCATTGACACAACAATAAATCTGATTGGTGAGATTGAGTATGAAAGGTATACCATCAGCATCTTAAAGGTTTTATATGAAAATATTTAGAAAAATAACCAACGCAACAATATTGGTATAGAAACAGTCGTTCATCTACTTGGGCTTCATGATCATATAACTGACCAAGCTAAGCAGTGAATCGTAAAGTACTATACATTTTCTAAGCGAGATTAAATTTTATAATGATTTTTATATAGTTGTACATATCTGCATGCTTAGTTACATAAGTATTTATTTAAACATGCCTTCATTTTTTAAAACAATTTAAATGTGTTATCTTTGCAACTTCATTAAGTGATATAGTGGATAGTCAGTTATGTATTGTAAAACTTTGCTTGTGGACCAGTAATAGATGTGTGTATGCTGTGATCATCATAATTATTAAAAGTACAGCTAATATTTCATTTCATTTGAGTACAAGAGAACTACATGTAGAGTGCTTGTTTATGTAGAGTGCACAACTTAATCCAGGCTAATGGAATAGGAGTTATTTATAACAATTTGCCCTGCGTTGTGTAATAAAGGAAAGAAAATCAGATTTTTTTTTTTTTTTTTAAAGTTCCTTTCTGCTTTTGCGTCTGTAGTTTTAAATGTTGAGAGTAATTACATATCTATACATGTCACATTGTAGAACGTACTCCCTCGACCTATTTGCACTGCTTCTATTAGTGTTAAAGTGTGACATAATTTACATTTAATTTATATTGTTGTTAGATTTGTATGAATTGCAGCTCGATGTGCAAAGTTAATCCCTGCAGTTGTGACAACAGAGCAAAGAGTGATGCGGTACAAGACAAAACTATGTTTAATTGCGCATGAATGTTTGATTGATCCAGTATCTTTGTTAGCCTGTTGTCTTGTCATGATAGCTACATATATTTTCTGTTCTTTCTTTAATTTAGCTTTTCTGAAAGGTTTGCATTTTTAGTAAACTTATCGTTATTTTTGTTTTCCTGAGACTCAACTCGTGCAAGGAGAAGAATAAACTAGTTATTCAGTTTTTATTTGCAAAGTTTAGTATACAAACTGCTTTTTTCTTCTTCTAGAGTACTATGCTGACAGAGATAAATGTAGTGTCGTTCTAGTGATGTTCTGATCTGTGTATCATACAGTAGATTATAGGTGTGCGAACGTAAAACTATCTGAACCTAGTTCATCTCATTCTCAGATTTTTTATCTTTAGAGATTTCATTCAATTTAAAATGCTATGCAAATTTATGTTAATGATAAATTCAAATATAGAACATATACTGTTACTTGATGAATCAGAAATGTGGCGTATAGTTAAATAGCAGGCTCTCTGCCTAACATGTTGGATTTATTTGTTATCTTACTCTTTTAAAGACATACTCAATGTAAATTCATCAATAGAATTTTAAGAATTTGCTCTAGGTTTAGGTTACCACGTTAGTCATGAATACTTAGGTGTTTGTTTTTATTTAATTTACATCATTATTTTCCCCCTTTTCTCTCGTTTGCATGAACCAAACTCTCTTTCATATCCAACCAAATTTGCCTCAAAATCAGGATCATGTTGTAAGTCTTGAAACTTTTTGGTTACAAATCATTTGTTCTTTGTCACAATATGATTTGCTATTATGCTGCAAGCATTTGTCATGGCTGTTCCCCATATTTTATCTCACTTAGATTATAAGTTTCTGTTATAGACGAATTGTGAAATTGTTTTTCCTGTGAATGAGATTGATGTCTATTATTTATTCAGAATAATGAATTAAGCCGCCGTATAGCAATGCCTCATTTACTATTATAGTAATTGTGCAAAACATATAATACAATGTGATATCGGCATTATATAATATTTGCAATATATCAGCTACCCAAAAAAAATCATCTTATGCTGACTGACCTGAGTGCAGGTAATGAGATTGTTAAAGTTAATGCAAAATATTTGTTTCCCATATTTGTTACTTTCCCTTGATGTAAGCATTTTTATTTTGATGATAATAACATCACATTGTAATTTTCCACAGAAGATTTCTCACAGGCAAGTGAAATTCTGAAAAATTGAACTTTCAAGCCAAGTCTTCTCTCTCAGTGCAGCCAATAAATTGTTTCACTTGTCATCTATATCTTCTTATAATTCTACAATACCCCCACATCAGGTTTTAAGTGAAATGGTTTCTTTAAAACAAAACAAAAAATCATTTAGGTAACAATTTGAAAAAGCTCTAAAGTAACCCTTTAAAGCTATTTGCTCCCTCTATATAGAAAACTTCCCCAATCGGTGCCTGTTGGACCCCATGATCCTCTTTTTCTTATGTTAGTTGAGAGCTGAGTTAATGAGATAACCACCTGTCAGTGACCTGGCTGTGTGGTCTAATCCCTTCTGGCCCAGTAGTATTGACGGTCTTTAATATGAATCAGTGAAATTTCATTTCATTGGCTTTTTATGAGGCCCTCTATAACTGACTAGGTCAAGAATACCTGAATTAAAAAAAAAAAAGTTTTAACCTTTATTTTTTTAAAAATTATTTCTTGATGTAAATTTTCAGACCAAAATTTAGATCATGACCCTGGAGGACTCCTTGATTATCCAGAAAACTGGGAAAAATTAATATTTTGACAATTTTCCCACTTCTTTTGCTCCATCTTTGCCATTTTTAAATTGGAATTATATGCACATCATTTGCCTGCAAGCATGAATATTTCTGTTAACGTCCTGCTACGTTCCAAGTTTTTTCCTTCCATTTTTTTTCTTCCATTTTTTTTCTTCCATTTTTTTTCTTCCCCCTATTTGTTATCAATTATCCATGAATGAACCTAGATGTCTTATAAATGAAAAAGCACTCCTACATATATCACTGTTTATTTCTTTATATATTAATGTCAACTTAAACATTGTAATGAAGTTGTTATGTACTTTGTCATCCTCATTTTGCTTGTTCCATTTATTATTGTTCATTTTTTATAACAAATTCCATGAATGTCAAATTATTTTGATCAATATTTCTTCTCCACATGCACTTTTATATTGCATTGCATTTTAAAACTCATTGCAATTCCTTGTGCATGAAATCAAGTGAAGTGATGTTGGAAAAAAAGTATGAAATATAACTGTTGATCATTGCAGCCAAAAGTAGTGTAATGTTAAATCATGAATATTCATATTCAAACTATAATGAAATGATACAAATGAGTCCTAATTGTTACAATAAGAACAGAATAGTTACATTCATCACTGCATGTAGTACTCTAAATCAAAAAGAAAAAAAGGAGAAAGGGGGGGGGGGGACGATCATTTATCTAATAAGAATATTTACCAGTAAAGGTTAACCACCCCTTTTCAATCGGACGAAGCCCTCCATTTTATTTTTATTTGATTAATTCTCTGAACGGAATTGCTATGAGCAACTTATTTCAATAAAAAAGAGATCACATTCCATAACAAGTATATGGAACTACAATGAATGCATGCATACAACAAATCACTATGCAATTAATTATCATGCTCATTGCTAGTAACTACAAAGATGTTGATAGGACAAACATACAATAATTAAATGTGAACAGTCTTTCATCAAAGCACATGTTTAAGATATGATTTTGTATGAAATATGCACATGAATACTACCATCTGTGCATGAATGAGTGCACATTGTGAATGCCTGCCATAAAATGTAATACATGTGTTTTTGAATGTTTAAGAATTCTATTGCATGGTTTATTTTTTAAGACTGCATTTATATCTTTACTACTGGCCTTCATTTGAAATACATGGCTGATTAACAGGGTTTTATATACACTGTCGATAATCACCCAGTAAATCTGGTGCTATAATAATTAAAAACTTTAAGTATTTTTAATAGTCCCCTTTTTCAGGTCTATGTTAGAATATTGATGTATTGGATGTTCAAATTAATATCTTTAATTTATTCTTCATAACTCATAACTGTGAGCAGAATTTGTGGGAAAAAATGATGATGACGAGGATACTTTTTTTTGCAATTATGTATCTATCAAATATGCAGCAGAAAGAAAAAATCTAAGCACCAGAAATTATCATTCCTGAATTATCAAAAGGCAATAGAATGTGCCACCTGCCAAAGTTTGTAGCTTTTAACTAAGAAATAGTAAAACAAACAAAACAAAACAATCAACAAGAAGCCATTGATTTCAATTGAGGACCAGTTTAACCTTCATTTAACATTTTGTACATGCATGTTATCAGAGTTTCAGTTTATAGCTGGAAGTCATTTTATCCGATGGTTATTATAAACAATGTTTTGCTATCAACGACAGGAAGGTATTTATTCCCATTCACATTACAACCAGACTTTAATCGCTGGTAGTCATCCGTTTATATTTGTCTCTTTTTTTCTCAGTCTGATGAGGTCTACCTGGAGGCGCAGATTCAGAACATCACTCAATCACCTATGTGTATGGAGAAGGTCGCCCTAGAACCAACCGCAGATTACATAGTAGAAGAACTCAACTCAACTCAGACAGAGGCTACTTCAAAGTAAGTGAAAGATGTTTTATTTGTGCAATTATTTGTTATTATTATTTTATTTGGCAAATCAAGTCACATAAATACAACAATATAACAAACTGCAGGTGCATCCGGTCGAGCTGCCCGGGTATGGAAAAAAGTTAACCAAATAACTGGGATCCGCAGACCTTCCTCCCCACACCCGACCAGATGCACCTGATATTGATTGAAATAAAGCTTTGAAAAGAAAAGAAAGATGAAGAGAAGGAAAATGGGGAAAAAAGGGAGAAAAAAGATACTGAATGACTTCATTTTAAACACTCTTAGTCTATCTTTGCGCAGTTCATTAGTTTTAAAGTGGTTTGAATACCACTGAGCTATCCAACTCAACTCCCTGTTAATTGATGGAACTTGTCGGTTTGGTGAACGTTTGATTTTGGCATTGACTTCATCTTCATTAAAAACGTTTTGTTTACTATCCTTATGTGAATGCACTTCAAGTTTTATCTTCTTCTGTCCAATCATAACCAGACCACACATCTTCCGTCCCAAGGATTAAAAGGAGACTGAAGCTGACTGTTTGTAGTTAAAGATAAAGTTGACTTCTGGTCATGCGATTGCATTGTGAAAGAAATGTTGTGGAATCGATCAGAAAAGGTTGATCATCTAGCATATAAGTATTCGTATGTATTGCAAGGTTCTGATAGAATCATCAAAATGATAAGAAATTTGGCCCAGTCTTGGTAAAGTTACGAGCACTGCACAGAAAGATGTATATGGACTACACAAACATGGCATAAAAATCTGTCTCGATTTTGTATGATGTTACATGCCATATTTAGAATATTAAAGGTATTACAAAGTTTTGGTATGGGGTCATGAATTTGGTTAGAATTTACATATTGGAAGCATATACGTTCCTACAATATACATTGATCGTTGTCGCGGTTGAAATCGAGTCTAAAGTTATGAAATTATAAATAATAAACTATTTATGTTGTATAGCTCCCTCTCAAGGTCAAGATATTAATTTAACTATGAAACAATGTTTCTTGACTACAATCGACCGATTAGCTATTCCCGTTTGGAAATTATATATCCCAACTACATATTCTGAGATTTTCATGGTCGCAGCTACCATTGTACGGCCATAGGCGCTATTTGAAATTTATCAAAATTTACCGGGAGCACCGGTAAATTTTTATATTCAATTTTTCTCGAAAACAGAAGTGTTTTAGGGGCTATTTTTTTTAGTGCTTATAATACATCCACAGGGGAATCCAAATATATCAAAATTGTAAAGATTCACTATCCACCCAATTTTCAAAATCTCCCAAAACTTTGTATTACCTTTAAGGCATTTTAAGAGCCATTTTTCAGGGAACTTTTTTTATCTGATTTCTGCCACACTTGCATTATACAATGATAAAGCTCACAAATTATTTTTCACCTCTTCCCAGAACTCAACCTTCTCTTTAACTGTAATTTCTTTCATTTTCTCTCTGCAGGAAGCTAATCTTCGGTGACTTCACCTACTTGAACCCCATGGACACCAGGCAGTATCTCTACTGTCTCAAAGCCAAGACTCAGGCCGGAGCTGACCGCCCATCCCTCATCAAGGGTGTGTCCAGCATCGGTAAGCTGGACATTGTCTGGAAGACCACGTTGGGTGAGAAGGGACGTCTTCAGACCAGTCAACTCCAGAGAATGGTAAATAGAATGGTAGTTAATAATGTCAAGTCTTATATTAAGTATTCAAAACTGTTATTTCTCAGTGTATTTGTTGGCCCTTGTACATTTGATTTTTACTATTGAATATATTCCCCCAACTAATGATATCACAATGATATTCTACACAAGAAGGATGTACAAATATTATATGTGTGTGATACAGGTTCTTGGTCTAAATCTACAGTGGCTGTCATGTACATTGCTTAGATAATCAATCCACATTGAAAGTTAAAGATAATGGCTGTTAAATCCAAACCATAACCAAAAACATTGGTATACAAACAAGGGATATGCAGAAGTACTAGATCAATTCATTATCTTTACACTTACCTTGCCTTTTACAAATGTTGGTTTATCTGATAATAAAATGGCTGTAAGTTTCATCTGAGTATTCATTCTCTACACATAGATTAGTCTTCACTTTATGTTAGTTTCCTTTTGTTCTTTTCACTGTTCACGTTGGATGCAATGTATTAGCTTCAGAAGACGAAAAAAGAAATATTATAAAAGGCTACTTGTATTGTTTTTGGGGTAATTCATTTCTTACTGCTACCACATGTACAAGTGTATAATTAAGGCAATAAACCACCATTGTTATTGTCTTTTTTCTTTTCTTTTTTCGCAGGCACCCGGTTATGGAGACCTGAAGCTAAGCATTGCTCAGATACCAGATAGTGTACCTCTAGAAAAACCATTCCAGCTCACCTGTAGAGTCACAAGCTGCTGGTAAGATTTGTGGTTACATCTACCGGTAGTTTTTTGCAAACGTTCATATATACATGTATCTGAGGGTTCATTTATCATAATTTTAATTGCTCCAAAAGTTTTGTGAAAGTAAAGGTAAACCTTCAAGAAATCATGTGCCCCCCCCCCCCACAGATTTGCAAGGATGATATTAACACTTGTACTCCATTTATACCAGTGTGACCGACATAGACCAACAACAGAGTGAACAAAACTATTTTCATAGCCAAGAGTCTCAAGTTGTTAGGAAAGGGTTTGGCAATATGACAGAGATATTCCTCTGCAGTAGACAGTTCTAACGGCCTTTAATAATATGATATGATAGTATTGAAAATATCTTTTTATCTGAAAATCTAAGATGGGTTTATTAAGTTTGAAAGTTGATACCACTGAACACACTTCTTGTATCAAGATGAACATAGACAAAATTAACAGCTACTTAACTGATGAAATTCTAGTTGTGATACATGTGATAAACTTGGTACACCTCAAGTGTTAACAAGGGACTCTTATTACAACAGGCATTAAACATTATCTTTTTACTTTTATTAATGTTAATTCTTGTTTCTTTACCTATTTTAAATTTACCTACGGTATTTTATATTTTACTATCGTCCAAGTAATGTATCAAAAGCAAAGTATACAGCTCTGTTCCTATTTATCAACTACCATCCATAACAGAGAAACCTCATACGGCAACTTTGGAGAAAAAACCCATTGCACATACTTTGTGTAGTTAATTTTATGACACAATTCTGTGACTGTATTGCAGTGAGAGGACAATGGATCTAAAGCTTATTTTGAACAACACGACTGGTGTGGTCTGGCTAGGTATCTCTGGTAAACAGCTCGGTAAGCTTGGGCCAAACACCAGTATGGACATCAAACTTCAACTCATTCCAACCATCCCAGGATTACAGGTAGGTTTATAAACTTTCTAAAACCATGTTTGTATCATGTTTGTATGGATGACACATAAGATAGGAAGTTATCATTAAGATTAACAGAATAAGTATGTTTGAAGAAAAAAACAATACAGTACAGACTGAAATGATGATGCTAAATATAATAGTTGCAATTTTTCACCAGATGCCATCCGCGAGTCAGTGTTAAAGTTGAAAATAGGAACTATGTGGAAATGTATATGAATTGAATAATTAAGTTTGGAAAAAGTAGGAAAGATAGTATTTTGTACACAAA
This sequence comes from Strongylocentrotus droebachiensis, assembly GCA_035222895.1. Lineage (NCBI taxonomy): Eukaryota > Metazoa > Echinodermata > Echinoidea > Camarodonta > Strongylocentrotidae > Strongylocentrotus > Strongylocentrotus droebachiensis. The sequence goes on from JAVYIG010007356.1 coordinate 37,343, forward strand.
TATGGTTTAAAAGGAATACCGTAGATTTAATGACTGGCGCATAAAGAGATTGTAATGTGAAGTGGTATAATAATTTAACAAGAATATGCACAATATGAATAAAAATGAGTGTTGTTTCGAATTATCCTTCTCTTTTCAGAGCATATCTGGCATGAGACTAATCGACTTGTATCTGAAGAGGACCTACGAACATGATGACATAGCACAGGTCTTTGTCTACACAGAACAAGATGGCCCTGTTAAGAATATCTGATTAGTACTCACAACAATGGACTGTAAAGATAGAAACCATGTATGACCCTTTTGTGAAAAATGGCAGCCATATTGGGATTATAACCCGTTGTTTCTCCATCACGCAGTCTTGTTAAAATTTGTTCAGAATCTTGGCAGATGTTGCTTAACCACACACCGGAGTCTTTACGTTCTTTCACACTGTCATCACATCTCCAAGTTGATTTCTAGGTGAAATTTTGTGAAATGTATGAGATAAAAGCAATGAGTGGCTCAAGAGCCTGCTTTTATAGTTTCCAGTTTGTGCAATTGTTTGAACACTCCCATCCCCTGTTTTACGAGAACCAAATGGTATTTATTTAAACATATTTGTGGCTTACACCCAGTATATAAGATTGATTGATCGATCTGTATTGAAAAACAAGTCAGAAAAAATCTTGGAACCAGCGGGACTTGCACCTGCATCTACTGCTTGCCGGGCAGATGGTATTTGTATCACTCACATCCTGTAAGCCATAACATTATTTTGTCCCAATGCTATATAATGGAGAAAAACCTCTATAGGCAATATTCTGTAGGACGGAGTGTGAATATTCTCATTACTATGTCTTCTGCCATCTAGAGGTACTCCAATGATTACCGAGAGGTCAGCTGCCATTTGAAAGCAGTCTTTTCGATAATTATTATAGATTTGAAGACTCCAATTGGGTTGTTTTGATGTGTTAATGTATTTGGAGATGTTGTAGTCAAGTGGTTTCATCACTTGACTGGAAATGCAAAGACCATGGACTTGAGCCCAAGCACAACATGTTTGTCTTTGAGCAAGGCATTATATCTACATTGCTTCTCTCCACCCAGGTGTCAAATGGGTACCCGGTAGGATGCAAACATCAGTGTGGTTGGATTAGCATGTGCGCACCTGTAAAAAGAGGGACTAGCTGGAATGCTCCCCAGGGAATGGAGAATGTGCACTGTAATCTGCAGGATAGTTCTTGAAACCTTGTCTGGTCTGTAAGCGCTTTGGTCAGTTAATGGTACAGCACTATATTATAAAACTGATAGTATTATTACCTAGATAATTTGTAATTATTGTAATCTTTGAAGATATAAGTTCCATTCGGTTTGTGTTGAATTGTCTGGAGATGTCCTAAATATTATCAACCAAAGATAAGAGGTGTCATGATTGAGGGGATACGTCACCGGACTGTGGATCTCAAGGTCGGCGGTTTGAGTCCAGCCGTGGCACTAACGTCCATTGGCAAGACATTAATCTACATTTGCCACACTCGACCCAGGTGATGAAATGGGTACCTGGCAGAATTAATTCTTTGAAATGCTAGAGTGCTGTAATTGCAGCCATTCTATAAAGCCAGGCTAAGAAATATGGAGCGCCAGGAGTGTCAAGTCTCAAAGATATGAGTGCTATACAAGAACCCATTATTATTATTATTATTATGATATGCATCAACATTTCGTAAACGTCTTAGAATACTGAAGTATACCACGTATTCACTGTAATATGTTATGAGATATATATGAAGCCTATTACACTTACGTCATTAAAAGAAGGAAAACACTGTGGTGTGCCGCATCATATCTGAATGAGGCCTTGCGCATTGGATCTCAGTGAAATGTGTGCATATTCATCACATTTTCTTTTACAATACCGGTATGTTGACATTGTCAACACTCTTTAAAATGTAAACTATAACCGTAGTTGAGAAAGTATACACAATACCGGTAGTTATTACAGAACATTCTGTGGTCAGCATATGTACACTTGTGCTGCAAAGCCACTAAATTTTGGAAAATAAAACTGTTGTAAATTGTTGACAACAGCCAGTTCCGCAGCATGAAAATTTCATAATTTGCTAGTATTATAGGTAATAATTATTTTATATCATTGTACTGTTTTTTAAACTGTAACACTAGTTTCATTTGATTAATGATTTAAATAATCTTGCAATCATGGAATGATATGAAACAATATATATGTCATTAAAACTATATAATGTATGAAACATTGTTGTGTTCTGTTTTGAAGTAATACATGTACACGTACTTCAAATAAGAATGTTGACTGAGAAGTCGGTGTGACACAGGGGAAAAATACACAGGGGCTCTGGGCAAATTAGCCCCCGAAATGCCCAAAAGATTCCCCGAAAGTCATAAAAGGGCCCCCCAAAATGTGCAAAGAGTTCAATGCAAAACAAATTAAAGAGTGATATTTTCATGCAAGCAAGCTTGAAAAGTAGCCCTTGAAATTTTAAAAATATTTTCCCTCCTGGTTTGACATACAGTGGACCCTTGTTATAATGAACACTTATATATATATAACAACATCTCATTATAACAGGTAATTTTGCCAATGCCACCTTTGTTTTTTTAGCACACATTTAACCAGGATCAATATAACAAGGTACTTTCACCCCAAGGAGTGTATTGTTAATGACGCTTTTTGAAGGAAGAAAAAATGTAGGAGTTCGCTAGTCAAAAGCAATATTTAAAGAATTGTTCCCCATAAAAGAGCTTTGAAAAGGGTTGAATGCAAAAAGAAGTTTACAATTAGTCTGGAAGGAGAAATCATTTTTCTGCAGTTTAAAAAAAAGGAATGAAATGAAGGAAGAAAAGGAAAAAATCACTGAGGGATCGAGGAATGAGAGAAATGAAGAGAGGAATGACAGAAAGAAATAAACGGATGTAAAGTGAAAAGAATTATGAATGAATGAAATAGGAAGAAAGAAAAAAGAGGGATAGAATGAATAAATAGAGAGAGGAAAGGCAAAAGGGAGAGAGAAAGGTAAGTATGCAAGACAAATTCAAAGGAAAGAAAGAAACGAAGGAAGGATCGGGAAAGAATTGGGAACATATTCATTTTCTCTCTCGTGACCACGCCCCCTTTTCACCATATTCCACAAAATTCCAATGAAGTCTCATTCGCCCAAGGTCCAGCTAACCTTTCCGATCTAGGTACCCCTAGCGTTCGGGGTGACTCACGCCTCCACGTCGTACAGTACACGCACACACGGTGCATAATTATATTGCGTAACACTCATACCCATTCCAAAGTTGCCGCTGAGCTCAGCTGAGCTACCGACAACCGACACTGAAACTACAACACTACAGTGACAGTTAAAATGTCTCGACGAGGTGGAAGACAGCCCTTCAACCCTAAAGCTGGGTTCCAGAGAGCCGGCAACAATAATAAGGAAGATGACGGGAAAGGAGTTTCAGTTGTCATCCTCAAACAAGCACGGTCAAGTGGACAATTGAATTTATCAAACCGTTCACTCACAACTGGTAAAGTTACAGTTTTTTCTCACTGTAGTCCCGGGTGTTGAAATACATGTTTGATTAAATTTGTGTTTACTTTATCAAATCTTGTTCGCTCTCTATTCGGTTTTGGCATAAACATGTTAAGTGAGAGTAATTTGTGATGAATGTGTTGTATTAGCTTGGAGCCATGTTGAACTCGAATTATGGTTGAATTAGTGTAAACTGTTCAGTCACAGTGACAGTGTATTTTATTTTTTGTCATGATTATTACTAATGATAAATGAATAGATCTATTCTAGATTCTAGTCTATGTCAGTATGTGATTTGTTATTTTGTAAATAACTTTGTGAAGTAACTTGAAGTTGGAGTTAAAGTAAGTTGGACCATGATGATGATGTTGGTCTAGACTAAAGTCTGATTTCTCTGCATGCCTACTTCAGCGCGATCGCAACTAAAAGTAAAACAAACACACACACATGCTGTCACACGCAGTCCGAATTGCATGTGCAGATTCTATGCGCCAAAGCTATGGCGGCGCTCATGCCTCCCTACTTAGCTGATCCGAAAAATGGGGGGGGGGGGGAACAATATTTTCATACTGTAATAACTTGTGATCCTTTGGGGCTAGTGAAAAAATAAGCGCATGGATCGATTCCTTATGACTTGGACTATAATCGATCGATCCGCCAGTTCTAAAAAGTGGCCATTTTCGGAGTTAGGATGCAAACAACATTTAAATCGCTGTTATGACCGAGACCGAGATATTTTTTGAAATCCGAGACGACGCCCCTTTGGAAATATGGAGATTAATCTGCTCTTTCATATGACACATTATTTATTGAGTATCACCTTCAGGATCACAACAATAAAGTTTTGAATCTAGTTTTGTTAAAAAATACAGTATACTTTGACCAATTTTGCATGATCGGGCAATGCACATCTACTGCATAGGGATGCATGCAATCTCTATGGGAAGGATTTTAGGACACAACATCGTGTTAGAGGAGGAGGAGGAAGAGGAGGAGGAGAACTGCAAATTATAAAAGAAATTGGATCTTATCCCCTAAAAACCTCAAAATGTCATCTGGCTGTGGTGGAACTTACCTCATAATTCATAATTTCACTTATTGGTTTTCTTCATTTTTAAAAGGCATTATATTAAATCTTCATGTTCTAGGATAGTGTAGGGTGGCCTATGCAGCTAGGCCAAAGGCAAGGCGTGGCTCTAACTTGCAGAGAACAAAAAACATACATCTCCGCTCCATGCTTTCCTGTGTGGAACTGCCTGAGATCATGCATGCTTGCAACCTCTGCTCAGGGGTTTATTATGCATATATCTATATTTACGTGTACATTCGTATCATGATTGTAAATAATAAATATTCAAATACCAGAGCTTGTGAATGAAAGGAGGTACAATAGATTTCTGTGCTTATAAATGAGCTGCTATGAATACCGAATAAGGGATTTACCAATCACACTTGAAAGAAAAATCTCCCAAACCATGGGTTGATTATGAAAGAAGGAACAAAAGACACTAAAGTTGGAAGTGAACATAGCATGAGAGAAGGTAAAGGGACTGGTGATGGAATGTGATAGAAAGAATAAAATGGGCTTTGATGATAGAGGGATACAAATAAATAGAATACAGATGGGAAGATAAAATGCTTACATTCATGCTAAAGTACAATGTTCTGTTCAAAATATAGCTCTACTTGATGAGGTAATCCCTGAAGCAGCTTTCCCAAGCTATACTACTGGGATGGGATGTGTTGTGACAGCAGGTGAAGGTGCATACAACAAAGAGGTGTACAATTTCTTTATACAGTAAAACAGTGACGTGCAAGTAAAAAGTCATGCTGCTGTTTGGTTTACAGCATTCTGGAACCTACAGGAGGTTCCAACCCTCTGATGACAGGGAGGGCGGTCATCTGGAAAGCATCAACTTTTGGGGCAGTAACTGCAGTGGCTGGTAGTTGATTCCAGATTTCTACAATAGAATACCCAAAATCGTTTGAAGTTAATCCTTCTCCCCCTTATTTTCTTCTTCTTCTTCTTCAAAATTCTGCACCATACAGTTCCTCAGTCAGTATGGAATATCAACACTGATGCCCCTCCTGAATCTAAGAATGTATCACTGGACAACCAGGATGAAAGATGGTGGGATCAGAATGAATTGGTCAAGCTTATTCTGGCTTCAAACAAACTAGAAGAACTCTCAAATGATATCCAACTACTGCCTGCCCTCACTGTGCTTGATGTAAGCTGCCATTCTAAAGAGGATTTTATTCCTTGTTTGTTTGATCTTATGATTGATCCCATTTCTATTTATGCATGATTTATTGAATAAAGAACAAGATTATAATTTGTGTGTTTCCAAAGTTTTGGTTGGTAAATTTTAGTCAGACAATGGTGTGCTTGGATTTAGAAACACCTGTGTCAAGCGCCTAATAAATTTTGTGTACCGGTATTATTATTATTATTATTATGGTTTTAAACTAATATATGCCATTCTGAAGTGCTATGCAAACATTTAACAAATAGTGTATATCAAATGCTCCATTGCTGACCCAGGGATGGCATCAATTGTTTTATTTTTTTAATATTTTAAAGAATAGGCACTATATCATGAATTCTATTATGCATGTTATCTCTATACAAGTTTGTAATCTAAAGTGACATAGTATTTTGCAAAAAGTAAAAACAACTTGGATCCACATTTGAAGTAGTTTATACTAAAATTTAAAGAATTTTTGAAATTACTCATTTCAGTTAAATTAAAGTATGGTTCTATCACGACATGATGATAAATTATTTGAAAGTACTGAATTACTGATATTTTTGAGGTTGATCCCATTGGCTTCCTATGTTTAAATTGTATAGGTCCATGACAATAAGTTAACTTCCTTGCCAACTGCGATTGGAGAACTTCGCAATTTGCAACGATTGAATATCAGGTAAGAATACACATACTAAGAGTGCAATTAATTATTAACAACCACATTTTTTTTTATTTTTTTTTTTTTTTTGGGGGGGGGGAGGGGGGGGAGGGGTGGCAGAAAGTGTGGTGCTACAGCTAGAAATTTAAAATCTTTAATACAAATCTAGAAGAAGTGCCCCTACTTCAACCAGTCGTGCACCTATTAACAATCATCCATACACATGTGCTTGCATTTGAATTTATGTCACTTAATGGATTCTTTTTTGTCTGGTAAATCAAAAGTAATGTGTTCTCTCATTGCACATGTATTATGGATCTTTCATTAGATCATCTTTACTATACTCTTTACTGCTGTACTCATGACCATTGGATGAATATCTTGGCAGTTGATCATGATGCATCATCAGACCACAGGAAGTTATAGCTTGATTGGTTAATCATGTCACAAACCAGTGAAAAACCACAGGAAGTTATAGCTTGATTTGTTAATCATGTCACAAACCAGTGAAATCACAGGAAGTTATAGCTTGATTGGTTAATCATGTGACAAACCAGTGAAATACCACAGGAAGCTATAGCTTGATTGGTTAATCATGTCACAAACCGGTGAAACCACAGGAAGTTATAGCTTGATTGGTTAATCATGTCACAAACCACAGATCCTGGAATAGTATGATCTTCATAATAGGTGTTCCACTATGAAAAATAAAAATTCAGCCAACCATGTTGAAGTGAAATAGAATACTACTGTAATGTTTGGAATAAAACTATTCAATTCATTGCTTTTTATTGAGTTCATATTGTTATGAAACTGACAAATATTATGTTTTAGTAGGTCAAGTTTTACTATAGATGGAAAAAATTAAACAAAACAAAACAACAAATAAATTATAAAACAAACAAAACTTTCACAAACAGTTACAATGGATTCAGATTAGTCACACCTTTTATAGGATGGGCATCTAGATGTTACCTGAAAAATGTGACCTGTGAGAATGCTCACAAGATGTCATACTATTGATTTTTTTTCCCTCTCTTTTCCTCTAGTCATAACTGCTTAACAGAGCTTCCATCCGAGATATCCCAACTCCACGATCTTCTCTACCTTCACGTCCAGCACAATAAGATCAGTGTCCTGCAAGATGGCCTTGGTGAACTCAACCATCTGGAAAATTTAGTAAGTATCGGTGAAATGCCCAGCAATTGACCTTAAGTAAAAAATTCCTGTATAAAAATTGTAAAGTTTTAGCACTCATACGGTTTTTACACTGTATTTGCAACTTCATAGACAAGAGGGCTGTTTCTTATTCCAGTTGTTTGAGAATCTTTCCTTTTATTCATAACATTCCATAAACCACCCAACTCCATATGGAACATCAGGAGTTATATATTTCAGTAATTTTAGTTAAATGACAAGAGGAGGAGGAGGTCGTGTTTTTTTAAATTGCAAACTAGAGATTTTACTGTGAATGAGTATGCCTAGCTGTGCATAGTAATGTCACAAATTTTTTATGACTGTTAACCTTACTCTGAATTCAGGATGTATCTAACAACCAGTTGAGTGAGCTGCCAGAATCCATTGGGAGTCTGCGTAAATTGAGGAGTCTTAATGCATCAGAGAATCAACTAGAATTTATTCCGACAACCATCGGTAACCTCAAGGGTAAGGAGATAGTAATTGAAAGCCAGCTTTACATGGCCCAATATCTACATTTCCTTTATAAAGTAAACTTTAGATGGCCCGATATCCACATTTCCTTATAAAAGTATTCATTAACCTTTCTGTTAAATTTAGTACTTTTGTGACAGAATACTTATATGCTGGTTTAAAGATTAGTGTATATATTTGTATTCAAAATAATCTACCAGTGTAAACTACCAGTGTTGCAATCATTGGAAAACTTGGAATCTGTTGGAAACAGTTAATTCCGGGAACTTATCGATGTTTTCAGAAGAAGGGTCACATTTTAACAGTTTATGTTTAAAAGGCTTCATAGCTGCCTAGGCAAACTACATTTTTCATGCTGAAGCATTTCAATGTAACATATTTCTTAAAAATTTGCAAGCATTGAGCATTTACAAGCTGTACTCTCTTCATAAGTAATAACTGTAACAATACTTGTTATTGTTATTGCTTTCAGCATCTCAGGGCAGCTAAGCTAAAACCAGGGCAATAATACTATGCGCCTTAAACTTCCCCCAAGGGATGGATAGCATATGAGTGAAATATAAATGTAGCATTATTTTTACTGCTATTATTACTATTCAATGTCTAGTGCATAACAAACAGATTTAAGATGAAACTATTGACCCATTTCAATAAGATGACCGAACCAGTTCATTGAAACTGTTGCTTCATATCGCTATCACTGGCGGTCTCCTGTGTTCTGAAATTAATCTCTTTAGTTCAATGATAAATATAGACAAATATCTGTCATACTTGTTTATATGCTTTGTATTATGGTTATTGTATAATATTATTTGACATGATTTGCTATGTATGTAATAATTATGTAAAAGTGTATAACCTTGTATTTCTTATTTGAATGCAGAATTAAGTAAAATCAAACAAACAGACAACTATGGTTTTCATTTCAGGAGTGCGGATGCTAGAACTGAGTAGCAACCGCCTGATCTCACTACCTCTTGAGATGGGTTACATATCATCACTAGAACAGATCCATATCAAATTCAACAGAATTACATCACTGCCTCCTTTCACTAAATGCAAAGATTTAAAGGTATGCCACTCCGCAATTCAGAGAGCTGTTAAATGAGTGCTTTAACACACCAGGGGCCTGTTACATAAAAATTAAATTAACTTTCAATCAATTATAAACTCTATTCTTTTTGCAATTGGTTGTATCTTACGATGAATAACATCTGTCTTAAATATAGAACTGGCTATAAGTTACCATTGATTGTTAAGATGTGATTAATTAGAGGTGACTATTATCTTTTCACACACAATTGATTGTAACTCTTTATGTTACTTGGCCCTGAAGCTTTCTAGAATTTGGTGAATGGTCCAGATTTGCAGCAGTTTAAATGCAAGATTATGAAATTATTACAAACCTCATATATATTCATGTATGTTAAATGCGCATGAGCAGAGACTCATTTGTGAACTGGTGATTTTGGTGAAAACCCACCACCGTGTTGACACAGGTATTTATTTATTTTGTTTTGCATCGATATTGTTGCTAATGTTGTGTTGTGAAGTGCAGGAAGATATGATTGTATAACCTAATGTTACCTTGTTGTTGTGACAGAATTGGTATTTAGAAATTTTGCAATCATAAATTTCATTTTGCAAATTTTCTGTTATTTTTATAGTATATTTCTTAGTATACTGAAGGTATTAAAATACCTTCTGTACACCAACTTAACTACTATAAGTTACATGTGTGCTTGATATATATCATATATGATAACAAAATGACCAGGCAAAGTGCACATTAGAACATATTTTGTCAATTTTTTAACTGTATTGTGGATGAATGGTAAGAAATAATAATACAAGTAATTAAAATAAATGCTTTCACTGTTCTCATTTATTTCTATCAGGAACTCCATGCAGGAAATAACAATATCACTGAGCTGAGTGTTGAGTTGCTCCAGTCTCTATCCTCTCTCAATGTACTAGATCTGAGAGATAACAAGATAAGCATCATCCCTGAAGAGATGGTACAGGTTACCACTCTCACCAGATTCAATATTGCGAACAATAATGTTTCAAGGTAGTCTTTCTTATCTCATCCTCTTTCAAACATCATTCTTGTAAATTATATGTCACATTTTTGTTGTATTTGATTTGACTTTTTTTCTTAATTTTTTAAATATTGAACTAGTTTCATAGATTTACATATAGATACTACCACTTTTAATATCAGAAGTGATTTTTTTTTTCATTTGCAGATGCCTGGAGCCCACTGCACACTACATAATCGGCCTATGATCCAATTTTTGAAAATTTGCAATAGCATTCAAATATGTATTGATGACAGAGAATCTGAATTCTCATGATTAAGAAAATCACAACTTCAAGGTATTTGATGCTTTCTTGGAAAAGGAAAAGCTAAATCGGCTCAGAAGTGTAGTGATGTCGGACCAGTAGTGCGATTGTCTACGATTTGAAGCAGATTTGGCTTTTTATTTTGACAAGGAAAGTTTCATGCATCAATATCCTGGTTGTTAGTTTTCTTATCATTATATAGAAGCTAAATCAGAAAGATGTTGTTTAGATTTCCTGTCTAATACAATTGCCTTTTCTTCAAAAAATGGATTGCAGGATGATCGTGTAGTGTATCGTGGGCTTTTAGAGTTTTGTTGGTAAAAATTCAAGTGGTTCAATAGGTTACAGTGTTCATGTACCAGTTGATAACTAAAGTAAGAATGTCATAATTTGTTGTCGACCATTCGTTTGTCTTCTTTCCCTACTACATGTATGATCAAATATGGAGCTAGAGATGTGTCTCTAGCATGTCAGAAACATCAATTTTTGTTTTTAATGAATGATATATGATGATATATAAATGCGTTCATAACTTAGCACCTTCTTACCTTCAGGTAGGCTTAATCAATCCTAATGATGTACATGAGCATCATACAAGGCAAATAGACAGTGGATGTTTACGTGTGCCTAGATTTCACACTGATTGTTATAAGTGTATATTGACATTGTTTACTAGGTTAATGATATATGTTTATTTTGCAAATGAGTATTATTTTTTTTAACTGCTTGTATAAATGTTATAAACGATGTAAATATGTTCATGTTTATGCAGGGCCCCATGGAAGACCACTACTTGTAGGTGAATGGGCTACCCTGTCAAAAGATTAGAAATAAATAAATAAATAAATAAATATAAAGATTTTCCCATGCTAAACATATTTTGCTTGATATGAATCACACAGTTCTTCTAGGAATCACACAGGGCAATCTTAATTGTATCTTTGGTATATTTAATCTTTCAGTCTGCCCTACAAGCTTGGTAATCTAACATCACTAAAGGCTATGGTTGTTGATGGGAATCCCATGCGTGGTATCAGGAGAGACATCGTTAATGTAAGTCACAATCACAGTCTTTCTTTGATTTTGTAGATCATCAATTGAGTCTTGCTTGTAATATATTTATTAGCATTAATAATGCCTATTTATGTTTGTTTGTTAAAAATATCATAATAAATGTGTTTTCTCATTTAAAAAAAGAAAATTGGATATTGGATATTGTAATGATGGTTTTTCATTACTGGCATACAGAACCACTTTTACTTTTTGAAACCGCTTTTACTTTTTGATCAATCCGCACAAGAAGAAGAGGAGGAGGGGGAGGGGGAGGGGGAGCCTTACGAGTGCACCATTGGTAAATCGTTGCTAGTAACTTAATACCTAATTTTATATTATTACAGAGAGGTACTGTGGAGCTGATGAAGTACTTGAGGAGTCGCATCGAGGAGACGCCAGAGGATGCTCCTGATAGTTCCTCCGCTTCTGATCCATCCAGTGTCATAGGCAGGACTGATGCAGTGGCTGGCAAGACATTGGACTACAGGTGAGGTGATAGTTTTAGACTCTGAGACATTAGGATTATATACTGTTGACAGGATCTCAGGCTCTGATCCATCCAGTATTCTAGGCAGGACTGATGCAGTGGCTGGCAAGACATTGGACTATAGGTGAGGTAATAGTATTAGACTCTTGAGACATTAGGGGTATATACTGTTGACAGGATCTCAGGCTCTGATCCATCCAGTATTCTAGGCAGGACTGATGCAGTGGCTGGCAAGACATTGGACTATAGGTGAGGTAATAGTATTAGACTCTTGAGACATTAGGGGTATATACTGTTGACAGGATCTCAGGCTCTGATCCATTCAGTGTCTTAGGCAGGACTGAGGCAGTGGCTGGCAAGACATTGTACTATAGGTGAGGTGATAGTATTACACTGTGAGACGAAACGCTTATGCACCCATTTATGGACATGATTTTTTATATTTTCAGCTATTTCAGTTCGATTGATTGTTTCAATCAAATGTACATGTTTAACCCATAAATAGTAAATCAAAACCTTGACCTTGACCTAAGCCTTCCACACCATCTGGGGGAATGTGTGATGGCTTCTGCTTCATGACCTCAAGCCAGATCTTCCTGTCTTGTGGCGTTCTGGTCGCTTCTGTGAGGGATCCCAGACATCTACTAGCACAATCAGCCTTTACACAATCTAACCATTTCTTGGCTGGTCTGCCCCGGGGTCTATCACCATGGATATCAGAGGTTAGGAGTATCTTTGGGTATCGTGATGGTCTCATCCTGTTAACGTGGCCAAAGAATCGCAGCCGTTTTTTGGCAATTTTGTCCAGAATGGTTTCATCCAGTCCTAGACACTTCCGAATTGTTGTATTCCTTATTCTGTCTAGTCTGGTTACACCTAAGATTTTTCGGAGGCAGATCATTTCGAAGGTAAGGAGCCTGTTCTCATCTTCTTTTTTCAGTGTCCATGTTTCTGATCCATACATAAGGATGGATAGGATGAGTACCTTATATGTGACCCGGCACCACAAAACCAACAAAAAGTCGCAACCAGCGATTCTCCGTAATCAGCTAAAATGTCAATTTAGGTGAAAAAAATAGATTTTTGGTTTTTTGCATTTTCTGAAAGAGTGGTCTTTTCTGTACCTAGTATCAAAATTTGGAAGTCTAAAACATAGTAGAAGATGTGTTTTAAACGTTTTTTCTAGACCAGTTTTTTTCGCACAGCCTTCGGTCTCTTCCAAAATTTGATCACTTTTCCCGAGCGAAATTATCGTAGTCCGGAAATGGTCGGTCGTTGCTAACGGGTCGTGCTACGCGGGCTGTGATTGGTCCGTTATAGCAATCAGTGCGGCGCGCCATTTTGTTTGTATCCGCTTTCACATCCGAGTTCCAGATTTGCGTTCGTCTTATATTCTCCGTTAACGACTTCGAGTAGCTTGATTGTACATCACATATCCAGAATTTGTTGATCAAGAGTAGACCTAAGAACATTATTATATTTTATACATTTGAGAGTGACAAGTTGCGAAAAAGTCTACAACGTCATTACAATGCCAGGTTTTGTACGTGAGCAGAGCTGTGGGATGGTACCGGGGTGCACCAACGCAGATGCCCGGGTAGCTCGGGCGGTCAACGAAGCGATGATGCGGCGGCTAGCTGCGGGGGATCAGGCCAACCTTACAGCTTTGCTTACTGAACACTTCGGGCAAGACAGCGACGAGAGAATTCCTGATAATGTGGTTACAAATAATTGCCCAGATGTATACAACACAAGATAGGTGACAAGCAGTGTTATGTAAGGGGGAACAAAAAGACTCCTGGTCCACCATGAATAGGCATTGTCTAGTGCAGGTGTCTCGGCACTATGTTGCAGTTCACTTAATCTGTCCAATTACAACTCTATACATTTACAACATAATAACTTTTGAAAGACTTAAGTCCACACATTGAAACCTCAGAAACATAATGAACAGACTATGTTTGACCATCAGGCCAAATTTCAGCCTAATCTGAAAATCTCTTCATAGTGGTTGCTATGGCCTTTTGATTCACCCTTCTATTGATTTCCCTGTGGTTTGCTTGCTCCGCATGCTTGAATAGCCCCAAACTTTAAAGCTCTCTTTCTCACAATTTAATACCAGTAACCTCCCTCACCAGCTCTTTTCATTCACTAAATTGAAAGGGTTAGGAAGCTTCAATTTGGACAAGTAATATACCATTTTAATGAGGAGAACTTCTTCTTTCATAATCAGATGAAATCAAGAAAATAATTTTTTGCGACTTTTTGGTGGTTTTGTGGTGCCGGGTCACATATAGTTGAAGTTTTGTAACATCTCTAATGTCTTTGGCTGTCAATATGCTGTGAAGACTTTGAACAGCACCCAGGGCTTTTCCGATCCTATTCTTTATGTCCTCTGTACATTTACCTGATTTAGTGATGGTACCTCCCAGGTAAACAAACTTTTCCACCTGTAGTAGTTTGGTTCCACCTATGCTGATGTTAATGTCTTGCTGCTGAATAATAATCTATGTATCTTAGATCACAAGCAAATTGTATTTAATACAGTACCTAACTTTAAAATGTTTAACTTTCAGTGTCTTTTCATGTTCACTTATGCGAGTGGTTATCATTTTTTTTAAATCTGATTGCATATGTTCTGTTATTCTCAGCAATAAGAAGTCAGGAACTATACCAGTCTCTCTGTGGGAACCTGCCAAGGAAAGTGGAGTCACTGCTGTCAACTTCAGCAAAAACATGCTGACAGAAGTCCCAGCGAAGTGAGTAACATAATAAGGACATTGTATTATGACCTGTGATTTATTGGGTTAATAAGTTTTATTCATTATTCCTAAAAGTAAAGAACATACAGTTAACAACTAAATTACACATACCCCTTGTAAATTTTATGTTTTTTGTTGAATTAGGGCCTTTATGGAATACTTTTAGATCTAAGCTTTGATATTTCACATTCACAAGAAACATAAATTGGGACAAATTAAATTTTCACATACTTAAAAAAATTACAAAACTTGATAAGGATATGAATAATTTAGTTGTTAATTGTATGTTTCATTTTGAAGACAGCCATGACTACTGGTCATGTACATTTACATTGTGTATCATCTATTTTTATAGCTATTTTCCACATAATTTTGACACTTCCAAAGGGAGAGGAGGGACTTTTGTAGTACAAGTACTTCTACCACAATGTGATTTGTTTTCCCACTACAAAATGTTTCATTTATACACTGTATGAAGCTGACCTAATTTGTAGTTTATATTTGTACTGGTTTAGTTTGATCTCCCTTCATAAGACTAATATGAAGTATAAATATACATTGTCGCATACACATGTACAGGTAGGACGTTGGCCTAATGACCAAGCCTTTTTTTTCCTTTTAGTTTGATCTTACTTCATAAGACTGCGGTGGATGTGAATCTGAGTGTTAACAAGATACCAACCCTTCCAACTGAGATGCAGATGATGATTAATATCACAAGACTTGATCTCGGGTAAGGTCTTTATGGCTTTCACTGATCAGGGGGGTGTTTCACAAAGACTAAGACCGACTTTAAGTTGGACTTAACTATGGCAGGCCATTCATGCCACTGGCTGCTCTCACCATTGGTCTCTCAATTATGATCTTTAGATAATATGTTTTCCTTTAATAATGCCGAACTATCAAAAAATGTAAATTCTGTAGATTTGTGACCATGATTTGTACGTCTCTTGAGAGACCAATGCCAGTAAATGGTGAGAGAAAACAGTGGCATGAATGGCCTGCCATAGTTAAGTCCAACTTAAAGTCGATCTTAGTCTTGGTACTTGGTACTTGGTTGGGTGATCCCTTTGGCAGCTCAATCAGGAAGCTATACTGGGATGGTAGGTGAGGCGAGTATTACTACAAGGAGTGTCATGAAGTGCAGAAATGATGTGTGGACAAAGCACTATGTCTTGTCAATTTACATTTAGATATGCTAAGTCCAGTGCAAGTAAAAACCAAGCTAGTAAGCTTATATGATGTGGGAACCAACAGGGGCTGGCTGCATCATTTTGATGGAGAGTAGAGCAGCCTCCTTGAAGTTGGTTATTCATGTTGCATTGACTGCTGAGCCTGGTAGATTATTCTAGATCATTATGCCCTTATTGCTCTTTGTTAAATACTCCCCAGTCTTCTTCATCTTCTCCATTTACTCTGCATGCTTCCCCAAATCTTCATTTATACCAACAGTTTACAACTGAATTATTCATACCCCTTGTAAATTTGATGTTTTCGTTTTTTTTTCTTCATAACTCAAGAATGAAAGGTAGACTAGTTGAATTAGGGCCTTTGTCAAATACTTCTAGATATAAGCTTTCATATATCACTTTCTCAAGAAACATCAATCAGGACAAAACATTTTTTTCATACTTAAAAAATTACAAAATTGTTAAGGGTTAAATAATGTAGTTGTTAACTGTATGTAATATATCTTTCTTTTGTATTTGACCCTTGACATTTATCTCTCTCTTTCTCTTGTCTGTGTCTTCTCTCTCCTTTTTCCTGTCTGTGATTTGTCCTCAGTTCATGGTCTTCTTCTTCTGCTTCCATCTTTGTCATGTCTCAATATGTACCTCTCCCTACTCCCTACTTTATGAAAGTCATTCAGTTTTTATTCTTAAAGTTCTGATTCATCTTCATAGAAAATTCGTAAAATTTAAAAAACAAACGTTGTCATATATGATATTGTTGCAAGTGACAGATTGAATCAGATTGTTTACTGTCCATTGCTCATTGTATAAAGTGTTAACTTTCACTGTTTACAAAACACATTGGCCCGAATTCACAAAGGAGGTTTGTCGACAAACCAAGGTTTATGTACGTCATATGACGCGTTCTGAAGCGTTTTTTTACCAAAAAAACCTGGTTTTTAAAAAACGCGTCAAAGCGTCAAAGCACGAAAACCAAGGTTTGTCAACAAACCTCCTTTGTGAATTTGGGCCATTGTGTTTTCTTTCCTAATGAGAAATTCATGTTGGAACAAAAATAAATCCTTTTCTTTATTGTGTTTATGTTTGTATTTCACAGGAGCAATGGACTTAGCACCATTCCATCAGAGTTTGAGACAATGTCTATGATGCGTGAACTCGTCATCTCCTCCAACCGCTTCTCCAAAGTCCCTGATGTCGTCTTTACTTGGACCAACCTCGAGACCCTCTTGGCTAACGGCAACCAAATAGGGGAGATCGACTTGGCTGGTTTCAAACGCCTCACCAAGATATCTACATTGGATCTACAGAATAATGACATTGGAGAGGTTCCTCCAGAGCTAGGAACATTTACCAGTCTCAGGTGAGTACCTATACATGTATGATGCATTGATACAACCAGATAGACAACTGGATATGACTGGTATAAAAACACTTCTCTTGGTCATCAGCCTTGCATGTACAGAACATTGTCATTAGAGTTTTACTCCCAAGCTTTGAAGGATCACTATCCCCTAAGGGGTGTCAATGTATACAGTGAACCCATATAGTAAAGGGAGGGAGGGGGAGGGAGGAGGAGGGAGAGGAAACGTAATTTGTATCAATTGCGTCTGAGTTATCCACCCTCATCCACCCTTGTCAACCTTACGTGTATAAAATACAAGCCAAGCCTTTGAAAATGCTAGGCTAAACCACTCTAGCACTGAGTTTGATGAAGAGGCATGAAATAACTCACCAGATTTACAATAGTTGTTCTTTCTTTAAAGCCCCACTGTCCTACTTGTAGCTACTTGCTCCCTCTATATAGAAAACTTCCCCAATCGGTGCCTGTTGGTCCCCCATGATCCTCTTTTTTTCTTATATTAGTTGAGAGCTGAGTTATGAGATAGCCACCTGTCAGTGACCTCGCTGTGTGGTCTAATCCCTTCTGGCCCAGTAGTATTGACGGTCTTTAATATACCGATACTCATTTCCTTTCCTTTATATTTCGTCTTGCTTTTCTTTCTTCCGATCAGGTCTCTTCTGCTTGCTGGTAACCGATTTAGGAACCCACGTCCCGCCATCCTCAACAAGGGAACTGTCACACTCTTGGCCTACCTCAGAGACAGGATTCCAACGTAACAAGCCCTCGCCCCGTCAGGAATAATCATTTGTAATGCATGTAAAGACCGTTTATCATCTCTTCATCTCATTGATTGTATTCTCTTCTGTTGTTTCTTACACTTTCCCTTTACATATTACATTTCTTTCTTTTCCTGTCATATTTTCCCTTTTTTTTTTGTTTTTCTTCTTCAAATATTCTGCAGTATTGTGAAACATCCCATTTTGATTCTTGACAAACTCCTCTTGCCTATCATATTGACACTTTCTTACTCTTCTACTTTTGAATGTTGGGCACAAAAAGTTCATGTATATGTTACACCTAGTTATAAATCCCTTACAGTGCCATATGCAATTTCAAATGCCCTGACCATTTGACAGTGCATCAAATGTGTTTTGGGCATAAAAAAGCTTTACTTTCTTTTGAAAAATTAAAATGGCTTTATAAATAGTGAAATCATGGTATCTTGGAACTATATTTTATCAATATAAACCATACAAAAGTGCTACTTTTATGATTGAAATTATCTTGTGAAATGTTATTGTTGATACGTGTTTAAAATGTTGGTACCACAATACGGGTTAAAGACTGCATTAAAAAAATAGCATCTTTCTGCTGCACGACCCTGCTGAGTGCCATATACCGTATGTTAGCTAGCTCTGCTTGTAATAAATACATGTACTAGCATCTGTATTCTACTAATCGAGCTAAACCCTGAGTATTGACAAAGGAATTCTTAGACCTCGACTTTCTTTGTGAAACTCAGCCGGCCAGCATCGAGTTTAAAGTTGAGTAGAATACGGGTCTTGTATCTCTTGGGTGAGGCAATATCTAATCATTATCATAGTACATTATATACTTTTATATTATAGTTGACAGAGCTTGTGTATAGTTATGTAAAGTGGTATTTTTGTTATAAGATGATTAAAACAGATTTCAATGAATAGATATAGATCCCCTTAATGTACAACATTTTTGTATCAAATATTTGAAATGCTTGTCTTAGTAGACACGGAATTGAATACCCATACACAGAGTTTGGCCAACTTGATGTCAGTTCTGTGCTTTAATACCCAAGAAAGCACTCCTTGCCATATTGTGCCCAACTCGAACCGGGTTGGCCAAACTCTCCCAATCAATACATCTTGTAAATTTATGTACTGATTCTTCTAAGGAAGTTTGAAAAATGACTGGAGAATGTAGTGTATGTACATCTAATTTGATATTTATTTGTGAACAGTGATGAAAATTCATTATTTTGTCACACATTTATGTTGTTCAGCATATAAAATTGAAAGTTGCATTGTGACATTTCTTTCTGTTTTTTTCAGTTCATTATGTAAAGAACATTAATTTTCTCAATTGTTCAGCACTTTATTGTGACATTACACATCAAAGCAGCCTAAGCTAAGTACTATGACTCTTCATTTAAAGTGAATTCCTTTTTTTTTTTTTTAAATGCTGAATTTGTACTTAATTATTATGTTTCCAGTCATTTCCATATAGACAAAGACAGTGTAAATAATACATATTTTTCTTGTAAATAATTTTTTTATAAATAATCCCAGCTAGGCTCTAAATACCCTTTAGAAAGACATCAATCCACTTTTGCCACCCTGCACCCAGGTGTAGATAAATACCCAGTATACTGGAACACTACATGTTTATAAATACTGGCTGCTCGAATACTAGAGAGCCCAGAGTCACGGCAGGACAGACAGGAGCATGACTCAAGGAGGCACCATATTATCATTATTAATGATTATCTTTTCAATTCAATAATGTCATGAATGTGATAACGTGATTGCATGCTAGCGTTGTAAAATAATAGTACCTAAATATATATGCAAAGATGTAGATGACAACATGTTAACACTAGAATGACTTTTCCCCAAAATATGTGTACAATGTAATATAAGAATGTTATTTATATAAATCATGATTTGCAGTACTTCTCAAATTGCTGTATTTATTTTCAACAAAATTAACAGTTGCTATTAACTATGCTTGGCATGCAGTACATTTTTCTTTGCAAGTACTTATAAATGCTTGTGTGTGAAATGAATAAATTGCTTCTATCTAGTATGCAAACAATATTGCTTCCTTTTTTTTTATTTAATAGAATTCATTTGACATGCCACTTTTCTTATGAAAAGAGAAATTGTACATTTCAAACTACATCATTCATCTATTCTTTATTCTTTAGTGACCACCTGTTTAGAAAGACCACTCTTTTGTTTCCCTTGATAATGGTTTCTCATTGAAACACGTACTATAAAGACCACTTTTCTCGCCTCTGGGCCCCTGTAGACAGGTTTCACTGTATTTTGGTCAATAATGGTAGATTTTTCAACAATGGTCGTAAAAAAAAAAAAATCTTAGTATTTTTGATATAATAAACTCGTTTTTAAAACTGCAGAGCATTATTCTGGGAAGTTCCTTCCACACATGGAAATGTGTACACAATGTAATGGAATCTTTGGAAAATGATCTTTAATACATTTATGCCATCCATATTTTTTTTCCAGACTGAAATGTCAAATTAAAGGTATTTTTGTGATTATCGATGTTCATAACACTGGAATGTTTTTTAATTTGGAATACTGTATCAAATGTAATGGTGCTATGGAGCAGATCTTTGACCCTCCTTGTAACATGCAATATGTGTTTTCTTGATAATGCACAAGTCTCCTTCAAAATGGTAGTAAAAAAGGGGATTCCAATCCCTTTAAGATCACAGTGGTTGTTGTCTGCTGTGAACCAAACAGCCTTTGATTGATTTTAGGAAAGATGAATAATACAGAACACGAATTAAGTGCACTTTCAAGCATATGATAAGCACTTCTGGGTTCATAATAAATGTAAATCTTAGAGTAAGAGTAAAAAAAGATGATCATGCATTTATATGTGACATAAAAATCACTATACTCTCAAAATTAAGCTATATATGAAGAGTTTGATTCCAAAAGGAGCTAAATCAAGTTTTGATGAAAATTGATTTATTGATATCAGAACAATGTTCACTTAAGTACACGTCTTTCAACAAAATTATTTACCTAAATTTTGAGAGCAATTATAAAAGAATGCACCTTCGAATATCATTTTTCCATAGACGTCTGTACAAAATCTGGTAAACATTTTTTTTTTTCTCCGAAGTTTTCAAAATGAATTAGCTCCTTTTGGAATTAAACTGTTCATTTAATGACTTTTAATTTCCAACAGTTGAATATTTATCTGCTCAAAGCCAGAGACGCTTCAGCTCTACTACAGTAGTTGAACCTCTCTGGCTCTCGATAGACAAACTGTACTGCCACCAGAGATGGAAAGGATGTGAGATAGGAATAGACAAAGAAGAGGAAGTTATAATGTACTAGAGGAACCTGTCTACAAAGACCATTTTGTGCATTTCCCTTCGGCGGTTGCTGTAGACAGGTTTGACTATAGGTCATCAAATTAAGTCGTATATATAATGACTTCGTTTTCAGCAGTTGAATACCGGTATATGTCTGCTTAAAGCCTGAGACTCGATCATCAGAGGGGTGATTCACAAAACTTGTCATTAGTGACAAATGACAGTCGATGTTATAAGCTACTGAAATCCTTGCTTCTGATTGGTTATCAGCAGATTTGTCACTTATTTTTTATCATTTGTCATTGAAAAAAGGCTTTGTGAAACACCCCCAGCTCTACTACAGTAGTTGAAACTCTCTGGCTCTCAATAGACGAACTGTACTGTAATGGTATCCCACCGCTGCTACCAAAGATGGAAAGGATGTGAGATAGGAAAAGAAGAGGAAGTTGAGAAATTGAGGGGTCAGTGACACAAAGACGTGACTCCATTTTGGCCAATTTGAGAAAAAGTGGTTTATATGTCACTGAGCACTTGGGCCTTAGGGAGTTATGTTTCACTAGCCATTGACTTAAATGGGGTGTTCGGTGGAGTTAAGTCTTTGTGTTTCCTGGAAAGCCCACATTTTTCTGAACATTTGATATCCCATGATCATTTTGGTAAAATAAGGAGTTGCGTCTTTGTGTCACTGAACCCTCAATATTAGTATGTTTGAATTAGGAGTGCTGTATAACCTCATCTCATAACATTACATATTATTGCTTAAGGAGTCTGCATGAAAACAGCATTGCCACTTCTCTTTTCAGGAATATAAACATAAAGACACATTGTTTTATTTCTATTGACATTTTATTGGAATAAAACTTTCTTTAAACTCATAATTTGAAATAAAAGTAAAAATGTAAATTAATATGATACACAGTACAAGAACATGAAGATTACGCAGGCTTGACTAGTGGATATATCTGGCCATAAAATCTTCCAGCGATCCAAGTACGTTGATTGAACCTGTGGAATACTGAGCCAGTCATGGCTTGTGGCAATATTTATACAAAATCCATGTAGCATCAATTATCAATCAAATAAATTTGTGTCTTGTTTATGCTCTGTATTTATTTGGGATTGTTTCATCAAGCCAATTTTGGCTTTCATGATTTCCCACTTCATTTTCTCTTATATTGATAATTAACAAACATGTACCGGTATATACCGGTACTTTTGATGTTTTTAAAAGAGAGTGAAATAAATGAAATGAAATGTACATAAACATTTCCAATTAATAATAATAATAATAATCTTTTAGTCCACTCCAAATTTTATTAAACCGAAAATGAAAATTCTTTTTGCCCAATTGATCGAAATTAATTAATTAATTAATTAATTAATGGAAAGTTTACTTCTCCATTGGTTGACACGATTTTCAATAAAATGAGGAAAATCTATTGAAAAATCACATACCAATGTAAAATGGAACTGTTTTCAGCACTCAAATTTCCCTCTTTTTTAGTGAATCCAAAACCTAGGCTTCTATGTCTACACTTAAACTTTAGCTTCTCAAATGAGGTTTAATACTTTTTTAGGATTATATAACATCTTATATCTGTAGATGAATTCGGAAGAATGTCCAACACAGTGCACACACGCAAACATTGGTTGACCTTCAATGTCCATGCTATGATCTATGCGAAAACATATGAGTCCTTTGCCGGATACTTGTCTGACATAGCAACACATGTACTGCAATGCCATGGAATGGACGACTTGCCATTGCTTGACAATATTAGCGTAATATATTGTTTATTTGGAGCCACAGTGGTGTTACCTTGTATCATTTTACATAGTTAATACACTTGTGGCTCCAAAGACAATTTAATCATTTTCATTTGCTCTTTAACCACATGGAAGGTCCATTGCGATGTAGATAATACCCAGACAACCACAGTTATATCCATGAAGGTGAACCAATAACACCCCCGCATGTTGCCATTTCAAAATCAATACAAGGTCCCTCGGCTTAGGACCTTGTTGATTAGATCAAACTCTCACAAAGTTCCTTCAGAGTTCAGGAAAGTCCAGTTCTTTTCAAATGTTAGTCTAGGACTAGGCTAGGACTCTGCCGCAGGGGTACTCTGCTGGTTGTTCTCCCCGATGTGTGGTGGGTGGTCTAGGACCTTGTCGATTAGACCAAACTGTAAGGCCTCCTGTGGACTCATGAAATGATCCCTCTCCATGGCTTGTTCTAATTAAAGGAAAGATTATAAAGAGACGACGTCAAAACAACTGCTCTATGGTACACTCTAAAGTGAAAGAGATGGAATTGGCCTACTCATTTTTGGTGAATTTGATATTTAACTTGTGCATCCACTTATCACCATCAGTGATATCACATACTGTACATGAAGATATCAGTATCATCAGTCTGTTGCATCTTGTGCCATTTTGAATTACTCTGCAACTTTGAATTGATAATACAAGATGATGTCATGTGAGAGGCCATCATTTGGGGGTTTTGCCTGTAAAACATCTCTATTGCGTGAATAAGAAATTCTGTTCTTGGGGTAACATTTCAGACAACTAATCATTTTTCATTCTCACAACAACAAAAAAAGCTTCATCATTTGTATCAAATTCTGTATCGGTGATCAGTTTGCTTTGCTATTTGTCTCCAGTACAATCATTGTTTAATAAGTCACTTATTAGCAAAGTGTAAAATGACTTATAACATGATGATGCGATGAGTCTACTTTTAGTGTGAAGGTTGTACTACTTGCCTATAACATCCAAAGCTTGTCCCGTATGCTTCACATATAGTTTGTTGATCTGCTTCTTGAGCTTAATAATCTCTTCTGCTTGAATCTGAATATCTGTTGCTTGACCCTAAAAAAAAGCAAAGCAAAGATGAAAAAATTATGTGTGCATGGATGTCTAAATCACAAACTGTGTATATCGCAAAGCACATCAGGGGAGCATGAGTAATTAATAGTTTTTAAAAATAAATTAATGATAACAATATTCCGCTTTTAAATAGCGCTTATTAAATACAAATGTCCCTAAATGCTTTACAGATATACTGTTACCCCTGTCATTGGATTCAATACTTTCCCGCACACACTGTGTGCACAATCTCCACTCTCTGGGGAGCATTCCAGCCAGGCGTTACTTGACGCTCAAAAACTGTTTGACCAATAATGATGGTCGCATCCTACCGGGTACCCATTTAACACCTGGGTGGAGAGTAGCAAGTGCATATTCCACTAAATGTAAACCGCAATTCTGGGACAGATACTACTTGTTGTCCTCCAAGTATAACTGGCTAGGGGAGTGTTTCACAAACGATCAAGATCAACTTAAGTCGAACTTGAACTATGGCAGGCCATTGGCAGGCCATTCATGTCACTGGTTGCTCTCACCATTCCTGGCATTGGTCTCTCAAGGGACGTACAAATCGTGGTAACAAGTCTACAGAATTTACATTTACAGTGGCCAGGTGGAGTAAATCTAGCATTCTTGAAGTAGTCCATGATTGTTTATTAGTATAATGGCACATCAAAACTGTGAACTGAATTTCAAAATCTCTTTCTCCATCAAAAGGTACATGAATACATATTTTCTAAATAAAGGGAATACAGTCTGATGATAATTGGGTAGCCTCTAAGTAAGAATTTCAATTACCGGTAATGCTTAAACAACATCCATGTGGCTCGATTAAACTCAAACACTGATATCTAATGCATTGAATCCTCTTGAAAAGTCCATCATAAATGAATTTATTACTGTGATTGATGAGAGCGTTACTTACCACAGCCTGACCCGACGGCTGATGAACCATGATTCTTGAGTTAGGCAGACTGTGTCTCATCCCTGGTGCACCCGCTGTGAGAAGTAAAGAACCCATACTACAGGCCTGTCCTACACACCATGTGGCTATTGGAGGTAGGACGTACTGCATGCTATCATAGATACCAAGGCCAGCCGTTACTGATCCTCCTGTAAGAAAAAAGCAAAGAAACATCAGAGAGTCCATCCGTACAATTAGCCTGGGGGTGTTTTACAAAGACTAAGATCGACTTTAAGTTGGACTTAACTATGGCAGACCATTCAAGCCACTAGTTGCTCTCACCATTGGTCTCTCAATTATGATCTTTAGATAACATTTTTTCCTTCAATAATGAACTATCAAAAAAGGTAAATTCTGTAGAAATTGTGACCACGATTTGTACGTCCCTTGAGAAACCAATGCAAAGAATGGTTAGAGGAACTAGTGAAATTAAAGGCCTGCCATAGTTAAGTTGAACTTAAAGTTGATCTTAGTCTTTGTGAAACCCTCCCCTGGTCTACAATGTCAACAGGAGGTAGGACAAATGCCACAGTTTCATTGATACCAAGACTTGGGCCCCGTCTTATTAAGAGTTGCGATTGGATATCGATCGCAAGTTTGCAGTCCCCTATCTGTTACGTACATACATGTAGTTGCGATTGATATCAATAAGTCGCGTTTGATATCAACTCTTTATAAGACGGGGTCCAGCTATCACTTATCCACCTGTTAAAATCATATACTTGTAAATCTAACATGGAAGGAATAATACGGCCACAACTTCAGCAACACATCTATAATTTAAGTTAACATCATAGGAGCATAGTTTCATTCACATCTACAGGGTGGATGTAGCCTGCCGTAAATGTATTGATTATGGAAATATTGAGGTAAGTATTAAAGTCAAATTGTTATACCTGGACTGTTGATGTACATGTGAATTGGTTTCTTGTTGCTCTCTGACTGCAAGAATAATAACTGTGCTATCACCACACTAGATACTGTGTCGTTTACCTATTAAAAGTAGAAATCAAAGTCTCATAAGATTTCAAAGGCATTAGAATGAACAAGGAACAATAATATAACAATGATATACTGTAATATACATGTAATAATAATAATAATAATAATAATCTTTTAAAGTCCACTCCAAACTTTATTAAGTTAAACCGAAAATGGAAATTCTTTTTGCCCAATAGATTGTGAGCCCGGCAGCCACTGAGCAGCACCAGATGTTAATTCAGAGCTGAGTTAATGAGATAACCACCTGTGAACTGTCAGTGACCACGCATGGAGGTCTAATCCCTCCTGGTCAAACTAGTGCAGACAGCATGGGCGTAAATCCTTACGTAATACCTATTGATCAGGGGGGGGGGGAATGAATGAATAGATCATCCCCCTGAACAATAGGTATTACATAAGGATTTACGCCCATGTCAGACAAGCTTTAAGAAGTGCATGTATGAAGGTTAGGGACCTTCCACACATGGAGGTATAGTTTTCAGAGTGGTTACTTACAGGTCCCATAAGGCAGATGATACGCTCCTTGAGTAGTCTGGAGTAGATGTCATAAGCTCGCTCACCTCTTCCCTGATAAATCATAAAAATTATTTGAGAAAAACCTATATTTCATTTCATTTATTGGTTCAATCATTTTTTTAAAACAACATTCAGAAACACAAACAATGTTTGAAGGACATATACAAAACATGTTGGACATACAAGGTAAAAATGGTTAGGGAACCCGAGAGAAGCTTAAGCTTGTAAGTGGGATTCCCTGTAAATAAACAAGTAAAATTGTATAACAAAAACCAGATAATAAACTAAACCATAGCACTCGTCAGTAATGAACACTGGCTTAATCCATTAGGTGCAAGATGAGTAAAGAAAAGCCTGATATATAGTAATATAGTAATGAACACTAGCTAAATTCATTAAGTGCAAGATGAGTAAAGAAAATAGTGTCTGCTGATCGAGAATCATGAGGGTAATAATTATATTTTACCTACAGACAACAGACAATATCTTTGTCATAATTTCCAAACATTAAAACAAAGATAAGAATGACATTGAGCTGAGTTAACTTAAAGACAGAAATTATCAAAGTACCAGTATAGGAATTATGAATTCTTTGCAAGCATTGAAAATATAATTTTTATTTACACTATATCAAAAGTACATTTACTCAGTCCCCCCCCCCCCCCAAAGAGGGACAGGTGGGCATGTATCCCACTAGGTTGTTTTCTCAGAGACAGATAGCCCTTCCCAAATCAAACTTCATTCTTTCATTCTTTTGATTTTTCACAATTTTTGTGAAATCAAAGAGATTTAGAAAGAGTAATTATGGCACTTTCATTAAAATAATTCATAGAATCTATGCAATTTGGGGTTACTTTTTGTGACAATTCATCCTTTATTTCTTTAATAACAAATAGAACATACAAACTTACCGTTTGTTCGATGACAATGGGCACTAGTGGTGTATGAAGTTTAGCTCCATTGTGAAGACTCCTGTGACAAAGTCCTCCCAATTTACTGCTCACAGAAGGTAATTGCTGCCCAAACAGAGAATAGATATTATCATCAATATAAAAAAACATTACAAAACATATGAATAAAAGGGGAAATTAAATCCCATAAATGACCCCTTTTTAAGATAACCTCTACAATGTATGGTGAATGGTTTCTGACGAGGTAGTTCTGTTGAATCTGTTCTATAAAATTACACAGAAAGTTATTTATTTCAATGCTTTTAAAAAAAATTAATGCATGGTATTATAGTTACCAGTGTACATTTTGAGCCATTTTGTTAAAGTTCAACTGACCGCGGGGAAAAAAAAGAGATCTGTTGTTGATGTTTTATTCGGGTTGTGAATATTTACGCCAAAATGTATTCATTTTCACCAAAATAAAAGGAGAAGAAAGAAAGAAAAAGAAAATCTACATTGCATAATTTGTCTGCAATTTGTGTAGATTCTCCACAGGCTGTCAGCATAAATTATTTCACGGGTCATAATCCAACTGATGGGGGTGGCCGTGGGGTGGGGTACGTCCTTTACTAAATGAGTTTCATTCAATTAGAAAAAAACTTATTGGGAGATGGAATACAAATTTGTCCTCTCAAGGAAACCAACAACAACAACAAAAGATGATGCTAATGAAGCAAGCAGACATGGTATAATCATATAATGTATTTATTAAAAAAAAACAGTTGGATTATAAATTACGAAATAGCGAGTAGTTAACGATTAAAATGTCTGTCTGGAGGCCAGACTAGCTCTAAAACACAAACTTGACAAAGATCCACTCGTTTTAATCCATAAATCATACTATAACATTATCCTCATTGTCAAAATAAAATATCTGGAAGTAAAATGGCTGCATTATGCATGCTATACAACATCATGATGCCCAACTCTCGAGATATAAACTATTCCTTAGATCTAGATCTTCTATGAGAAACTGAATAACCGTCGGTGCATGAATTTCAGCAGGTGGGACTGATTTATACAAAATGTTGGAAGATTTGTCAAATTCAGGTCCATTTTGCAAGCATCTTACAATCGTCAATTAAATACATCAACATATTATACTTACTTTCAATACTTTCAACATCTTCAAGCTTGAATTTTGGTTAATGCACTTAAATTCAGATAAAAACTGACACTGAGTATAATTTACACAACACAATGATATAATTTTAGTCTTGCTTCAACTCGCTTAGATTTCTTACAGCTTGTACATGTATATGAATAGGAGAAATACATTTCTTAGTAATCTTTTCTTCAGCTAAAAAAAAGTTTAAATTGTCTTCAATATTACGTTTACAAGATTAAAAGCTAGCGGCGTACCCTATACCTCCCAGGGCTCAAAACCCTTTTTTTTGGGGGGGGGGGGGGGGGTCAGGACAAAATCTGCATCGCCACCAAGTAGCATAATGCAGGGATGGCGAAAATGAATTAGACATGGTATATATATATATACCCTATATTGTAATTACATTATCAGGGATGATTTCAATATTTGTTTCTCTTTAAGCATCATACTTTGCAGTTGGGTGTGATGGTCTGAAAATTCATTTGCAAGTGAGCAAAGCGAGCGCCGTTGTTAAGAGTTGTGAGGTCGCAGTGCAAAAAATTACAACTTATAAGAGGAAAAACCCAATCCTGATGGGGTAAAAGCACATTCTCATAACGTAAGACTAAAAAGACCTTTGATAGCTAGGTAACATAATTACATCAATAAATGCGGAAGAGCGGAGCAAGCGAGCTTTGGGGGATATTGCTCTTATCGCTTGAAATTAGGGGCACTTTTAATGATGAGAGGAAAAAGGGATTATCAGAAGGAGCACGTGTCAAAGTTAAAAGGCTAATTATCAGAGGTGAAAACGGGGCACTTCTTACACCTCAAAAAAAAGAAGCACTCATTGCACCTGGAATGAAGATGGCACTTATGAGAATGGCAAAATGGGCATTTGTCGACGGATAAGAGGCACCCATCAGATTTTGATAGGGGCATTTATAAGAAGTGAAAATGGGCATTCATGAACGGGATAGGTTCCTATTTAGAAAGGAAAAGGGGTACGTATTATTGTTAAAAGGGTAATTATCAGCTAGAGGAGAAAAGGGGCACTGACTATAAATGAATAGAGTCACTTATATGAGAATGAAAAAGGGGCACTAATAATAGAGGGAAATGTGAATTTGTTGAAAGAAAAGGGGCACCGATCAGATTTTAATAGGGGCGTTTTTTAAGGTGAAAGGGGGCTTTTATTCAAAAGAAGTGGCTCTTATTACAAAGAAAAAGAGGCACATGTTAAAATAATTGGGGCACTTAAATAATATCAGAGATGAAAAGTGGTAATTATGACAAGGGGAAGGGGCACTTATAAGAAGGAAAAAGAGCATTCATTAGGAAGGAAAAGGGGGACATGTCTAAATAAAAGAGGCATTTATTAGAGATGAAAAGATCGAGCCTTTATCAGGAGGGGAAGTCAAAATAAAAGGAGTATCTCTCAGCATTGAATAGGGTCATTTACAAGAGGTGAAAAGGGGGCACTTATGAGAATGAAAAGGCGCATTTATGAGGAGGGGAAGGGGCTTTTTTTAATGGGGGCACTTATCATAAGGAAAAAGGGCACTTATTAGAAAGGAACGGGGGCACAAGACAATCTTGTGAAAAATATTATGCACTTAACCGAGTTTAAAAAGGGTAGTTATTAAAAGGGGAGGGCACTTCTACAAAGGAAAAGGGGCACTTGTCAAAGCAAAATGGGCACCACTCATATGTGAATCTGGCAATTATCAGAGGTGAAGGGGGCGCCTATCAAAAGTGAAAAGGAGCGCTAGCGCTTCTCCTGAAAAGGGGCAATTACTATAGATTTAAAAAATGGCACTTATGAGAATGAAAAATGGACACTTATTGGAAGGGAAAATGGAAACTTAATTGTCGAAGGAAAAGGGGGACTTATTATAGTTGGAAAGGGAAAGGGGCACTTTTACAAATTAATAGGGGCACTTGTCAAGGTAAAAGGGGCATTTTTCCCATGTAAAAAGGGGCACTCCTGGGTACTTGAAAAAGTAGGGGGGAGGCACTGTGCCCCTGCCCCCCCCCCCCCCTGGAGCGCCGCTTCTGCATGTATTTCAACTTTTGTTAATAATATACACGTACTTATATATTATTTTCAATTTTAAAATCAGACAAACTAAAAGTAACAAACCTTATGATACATCTATGAACAATTAAAATCATTATAATCTGATTTGTGATTTTGGCTTAAATTGTCATCCATTCAAGCTTCTATCTGGGAGGCTTTGAGGAACAAGTCGATGAAATGACCTTCATATTGCACTTCTCCTGTTATCTATATCATATTGTGTCATATAATGTTACATTACGCATTCAAAAAAACAAAATCAATGATGTATGGATAATAAAAAAGAATTTAGTTGAATTCTTATGAATTCATAAGAATCCTTATTAATTTATTTATTTGTCTATACTTTGTCATTTATTGAGTGAGATTTATATTTACAGGCTCTTGTTCATGATATAGTTAGTAACCTAAATTTTCATGCAAAAGATGCAATCAAATTTTTGATAATTTTTTATTAGGTAAATCATGGACCCTATACATGGGTAAATTAAAGAATCAAGCACAAGAAGTGCATTTTGACCATAGAGATATAATAAGGCTTAATAATGTTAGTAGTAGACTATAATCTCTATGATTTTGACATTTTATATGTTGACTTTAGCTCGACTTAAGAGGGCGTACACAAGAAATCTAAGAAATCGTGTCACACCGAAATCACAGTCCTCCGCACTACTGTACCGTTTTAAGTAAGTAAAATTATTGAAAATGATGAGTCAATGTCTCTGATATATTTGTAAAATGGTATGTACAGATCTCTGCAGGATATCATTCCATTATAGAGTATTTTCAGTGTTGCTAGTGTAGTATAGAGGAGAGTTGGTCGTCGGGTGAGTGAGAGCCGCTGTGTTTATCAGCAGATGTGTGAACTGCTTCAGGGGTCCGCGAAGGGCTCGGCCGAGACCTCGGGACGCGACGGGATCGTGGCCGTGGCTGGCGATGTGGTTGCTAGCATGATGTGGAGTTGTGTATCGACGCTTAAAGTTAAAGGGGGTGCAGCATTACAAATACATTACTGGTAACGCCATCTATGACTTCTGTTGGACAACTGCACTTAAACGAATGGACTTGATTAACTGGGTCAGCGCTAGCGTTTGTGAAACAGACCAAAGTTTTCCTCGCGCTTCGGTTTTGCGTCACTCCTCTACCTCTAGACCGAATTTTCCGTCTCTTTCGTTCGTGAAGCCTCTTTTTTGGGTAGGGTCGGCTCTCTCTTTAGAGACGGAATGAACTATACGCATTCACTTTCAAACACCATGGCCATTTACGGCCATATTTTTATGCCCCGAAAACTCCCCCAAATTTCATTCTACGTCATGCATAGACTCTATCCGATTTATTCTATTTTCTAAATTAGTCCGTTTCTGTCTCTAAAGAGAGAGCCGACCCTACGCAAATAAGAGGCATAACGAACGAAAGAGATGGAAAATTCGGTCTAGCGTCACTCCAGCAAAGCATAGAGTCAATGCTAATAGTAATGCGTATTGACCTCTAGCGCTGTACTTGCTGAGAGGCAGCAATCAAACACATTACACAGAACTGCACACTAATGCACACAATGAATACGATGAGGCTGATC
This sequence comes from Strongylocentrotus droebachiensis, assembly GCA_035222895.1. Lineage (NCBI taxonomy): Eukaryota > Metazoa > Echinodermata > Echinoidea > Camarodonta > Strongylocentrotidae > Strongylocentrotus > Strongylocentrotus droebachiensis. The sequence continues at coordinate 69,797 of JAVYIG010007356.1, forward strand.
GGCAAGTTTGATAGTAGATTCACGATTTGAATTTTCTAAATATTCTTTCTAACATTGGTAAAAGTTGAAAAGATTGTATTTTACTGCCATTTAGGAGTCATCAATTGTCACTAAAGTACCAATTTTGAGTGAACTCAATTGAGTTTTGTACAGTGGTGTTTGAAATGTTGAGAATCAATAGAACAGTTTTTAATAATGCACACAGCCAGGATAGTAATGCAGCTATTAGTGGTTTTGGGTTTGTGAACAATTCTTTTTTCTCTCAACACCCCCACCCCCCCCCCCCCCCCCCTTGAGCAAACAAAACAAAACAATTTACTTTTGTTTTGTTTGTTTTTGTCAGGGGGTGGAGGGGGGGGGCATTTCATTTTTTGTTTTAAAAGGTCAAATTTGTACTTGGTATTGGTTCGGTAATCCCTTTTGCAGCTCACTCAGAGAGCTATACTGGGATGGTAGGTGAGGCGAGTAACTACAAGGAGTGTCATGAATTGCTGGAATGGTGTGTGGACAAAGCACTTGTTAATTTACAGTAAAATATGTCCAGTGCAAGTAAAAACCAAGCTAGTAAGCTTATAATACAATGTATGACGTGAGAACCTACAGGGGGCTGCATCATTCTGTAGAATCTGAGCCTGCGATAACGAATGAAAGGCCCTCATATATCTGGCCTGAAATCCATTGTAAACTACAATTAGTTTGACCTGAGAATCTATAACAATTGAACTTCCAGTTCTCTTACAGACGTGACAACTTTCATTCTAGTTCTACTATCCCTCAATACAGAACTACTGCAACTTGTAAGCAAGAATTATTGTCTTGGCGTAACGTCACGTAAGAAGCCAGGATGTCGATACAGAACCGGCTTGTTTTTGCCATTGTTGAGTTCTTGGACCAGCAGGTTCGCTCCAATGCAGTATCCGGAGAGGCCCTCGAGAGCCTAGAAGGCAAGTGGTTTTTTTCATACAAGAAGTAGGATAGCGATAGTTTTAAAGCCCCACTGTACTACTTATAGCTACTTGCGGCCTCTATATAGCAAACAATGCCTAATCGGTGCCTGTTGGTCCCCCATGATCCCTTTGTCTTATGTTAATTGTGAGCTGATTTGATGAGATAACCACCTGTCAGTGATCTTGCAGGGAGGTCTAATCCCCCTGGCCAAACTAGTGCAGACGGCTTTAAACTAACTACTCTGTAAATAATCTATGAAATATGGTCTTTATTGAGTTATATTTTAAGTAGATTCAAAGATGAATTCCATATAGTGTCGAGATTTTTTTGTTTAAAGGTCAATAATCTGATGTTTACTTTCAATAACACACCAACAAAATTCCCTAATTTATTGCATGGCTAGTCGTAGGGATACAGTTGTGGAGTTTGTCCTATGCTTTCGCTAAAACTTACCATTGATGAGAGAGGTGGTACAGTATTCTATTCAAATTATATTTGGTCTTTATTTCAAATAACTTTAATGAGTATTTCATTTCTCTGTTTTCTGTTGTAGTTGGCCTGCAGTGCCTTCAGACAGCGTATGGAATCAGCTTAGATGATCCTGCCCTCACTTCACAATTAAAGACAGAGAGATCATTACTGGAGATTTTCACATCGGCTGTAGGAGGGCAACAGGTACAATTATATAATTTGTCAAGTCTTGTTAATGTTCCGAAGCTAAAGGGGCAAATCAAGGATTGAGGGCAACTCAGGGTATGCCTCCTGGGAACCTTTCTCCTTTCTTCCTATTCCATATTTTCTCCAGATATGGGTCTGTTGTATCAATTATTTCTTTATCTCGATCCCTATTTCTCTATTCCTCTTTATTTCATCTTCTTTCGTCCCCCTCTATTTGTCTTCCATTGTGTTTTGTTTGTTTTTTGCACTCTTTTTTATATTTTAATTTCATAATGCGGCCAACTATTCTGGTGCTTTCTCCCCTCCCTTTCTTTTTTCTGGAGGTACAACACACATCCTGAAAGTTGTCTTTCTGCAATGAAACAGTCTTTTCTTCTCTTTTTTTCTCTCATAAAGACAGGTATAGTCAGAGGGAAGGTGGGGGGGGGGGTAGAACTTTGTAGAACATATATAATCAACCTCATGTTAATCATTCAGCTATTCACTCAGAATACACAACCAAGAATGGAGGATTAGTGAGTGATCTACATGTTTATAAGTGGAAACTTTCATCAACAACAAAGAAAGAAAAACAGAATAGCTCTGGCAAAAGAATTGTTGTGTGTGGAATTCTCTTTAACATTGACTATCGGAATAGAGCTCTCATAACAAAGACATGCAAGTACATTTATCACTGGGAAAATAAAATACTGATAAAGTGGCAAGTTTTTTGTTTTTGTTTGATTTGATGTTGTTTAGCCTGATGTAACACAAGGGGCTCCATCCAGTGCTGGAGCATGTTCAGCAGCACCAGGGCCAGAGATCTCAGAGGCTGACAAGGCCTTGGCAGAAAAACTAAAAAATGAGGGTGAGAACTGCTTATTTGCTTGCTATTTCTTTATTACTATTTAAAGCCCCACTATACTACTTATAGCTACTTGCGCCCTCTATATAGCAAACAATACCTAATCGGTGCCTGTTGATCCCCCATTATCCCCTTTTGCTTAAGTTGGTTGAGAGCTGATTCGATGAGATAACTAGCTGTCAGTGACCTTGCAGGGAGGTCAAATCCCCCTGGCCAAACTAGTACAGACAGGCTTTAATATGTTCAGGGGAAACTCGGTATTACGATGTCGACTATAACGAGGTAACGCTTATTTAAACAAGGATATCGTCCTGGGCAAAATCTAATGTACGTGCAATTCTATGGCGGCATGAACCTCTTATAACGAGATAGGCTATTATGAGGTAAGTCCAGTGCCCCTTAAACAAAGAAAAACATTGTTAATCGTTCCCGTTATAACGAGCAATTTCACTGCTCTTCATGCGTTCAACAATTCATTGGAGTATAACTTTCTTTCGCCCCAAAATCATTGCACACAAATTGTGCGAGCACGTACAAAATGATGTTGTGCCTAAACGCTGGAAGCAGGAAGCCTCCATAGACTTGTGTACAGTGTACATGTTAGTAGAAATGATATATGCTGAACAGTGCATTAATATAATATCTTTCTAAATGTTTTCCTTGTCACTATTGTATAAATGATTACCGGTATTCTAAATCAAAATTGAGATTCATGATTTGAGTTCTAATTCATTGTTCCTTTCATGTTTTTGGCTTGAAGTACACTCTATGGCTGCTTCCTGTGTATTATAAGCCTGTTATAAATTATGTTAGCTTATTCTAGTCCAAACATATTGATAAAATTAGAGCATAAATCGTTTAGTGGGAATTAGGTTTCTGAAGCAGCTGAGCTTAAAATGCTTGAAAATACCTGTCTAAAAGTTTGAAACGATATAAACGTCATTTGCAGTGTATTATTAGAAGAAGAAAAATATGCCTCTTTTGGCTTGAAGTACACTTATATATTGAAGTATAACCATGTGGCAAACACACTGGTTGGCTTTAGTTATCTTTCAACTTTATGGTCTGATAAAATATAGCTCTAAGTGACCTTTTTCTTTAGCTATGTGATGTTCATAAATGATGATGATGATGATTCACAGCATTTGAATGGCGCCATATACCGTATCTGTTTCAAAAATATTCAAAGGCGCGAGCTCCTCCAAAAACGTTAGCATTTAAATGTCTGAAGGAAGATGTGAGTTTTGAGTGAAGCTTTGAAGTGGTCCAGGTTGTCAGTTTCGCAAATAGATGATGGGAGGGAATTCCACAGGCGAGGAGCAATACAGGAAAATGCCCGGTCTTCATATCCCTTGAGATGAGTAATGGGCATCTGGAGAGTAAGGCCGGATGAGCAAAGTCCGGGGCGAAGATGACGCCGCTCGGTTAACATGGTTGTGATAGCTGTCCGTCCTTTTGTGTTTTTTATTCAGGTAATGAATTGATGAAGAAAGAACAATACAACAAGGCAATAGAGGTGTATACTCAGGCCATTAATCTCAACTCACAGAAGTCAGTGTATTACAGCAACCGCGCAGCAGCTTACAGCAAGGTAGAGAACCATGAGAAAGCCTTAGAAGACTGTCAGAAAGCAGTCAGTATAGACCCCACCTACAGCAAAGCCTATGGAAGGATGGGGTGAGTACACTTTATAGTTTTATGGTAAAAGTGTATGTGTTAATGCCCTTCTGGCTCTAAACATATAATCACATTTTAAAAAAGAGCTTACAAAGTAATTTTTTATAATGATAATGATAATTGTATTTGCGTATATAGCGCCTTACACTTTATCAGAAGTCTCCAAGCGCTCTGCAATAATGCAGCATAATTACCCTTGCTTTAGTAGAGCAGCTGTGACGCGCTCTGCATTTCAAATAAATTCCTACCAGGTCCCCATTTACTTCACCTGGGTGGAGTGTGGCAAAATGTAGATCAATGTCTTGCCAAAGGACATTAGTGCCGCGGCGGGTCTCGAACCACAGACCTTGTTATTGACAGTCCGGCGACGTATCCACTCGACCATGACACCTCTACAAATGGCCCTCCCAAACTTATTTTTGAAAAATTACGTTGAGTATTATTGGTACATTTTATGTGACAGATCTACAAATCATTTGGAATGATTCATTACGGGTTAAATGAAATTTGTAAATGTATTTTTAAGGGATTTCCTACATTAACAATCATTTTGTCAGGAAAAAATTTAAACCAAGTCGACAAATTGTCACTTGTCAGTATAAGAAATTTTCATTTGTTTAAATTGAGTTTGCTAACATTGAACAAAAATGAAAACATTGGAGAAGGTAGTAAAACATAAGAGGCTGCGTTCTACTAGAGATTACGAGGCAAAAAGTGAACTGAATCACTGTAACCCTCGGGTCCGTATTCCCGATATAATTGATTGGGGTTGTGCAGGTGTACCACTACACTGGGGTTTCCCCCTACTCTTAACGTGCAATGGTGGTGACTCTACCCTACATGGGACCTCCATTTAACATCCTAACTGAGGGACGGAGTGTTTTCCACCGTAACAGAGCCTGCACCTATGGAAAAGGGGAGGGGCAAAATAACGCACAATGCAGACAGGCAGACGCTTTACCAACTAAGCCAACTCGCCTCCTCTTTCTTTTCCTAGCCTAGCGTATTCTAGCATGAATGAATTCCAGAAAGCCTGTGAAGCATATACAAGAGCGGTAGATTTGGAGCCAGGGAACACCTCGTATCGAGCGAACCTTGAGATAGCTGAACAGAAACTTAAAGGAGCAAGCTTAGGGGTGAGTGAATTAAAAAGTAACTTTATGTGACATATGAAGAGCTTAAAGAGAAGGTTGAGTTCTGGGAAGAGGTGAAAAATAATTTGTGAGCGTTATCATTGTTATTATGCAAGTGTGGAAGAATATCAGATAAAACGTGTTCCCATGGCTCTTCAAATGTCTTAATATTCTAAATATGTCATGTAACATCGTAAAAATCGGGACAGATTTTTATGCCACGTGTTTGTGTAGTCCCGTATACATCTTTCTGTGTACAGTGTTTGTAACTTTACCAAGACTTGGCCAAATTTCTTATCACTTTGATGATTCCAGAACCTTGCAATACACACAAATACTTATGTGCTAGATGATCAACCTTTTCAGGTCGATTCCTCACCGTTTCTTTCACAATGCAATCGCATGACCAGAACTCAACTTCATCTTTAATTCCAAAAGGAGCTAAATCCACTTTTTATGAAAATTGAGTTATTGATATCAGAACCTTGTTGTCTTAAGTACCCGTCTTTCAACAAAATTATTCACCTAAATTGGGGGAGCAATTATGAAAAAAATGCACCTTCTATCACTTTTCCATAGACGCCTGTACAAAATCTGGAAAACTATTTCTTTTTTTCTCTGAAGTTACAAAAATGGATTGAGCTCCTTTTACTGCTTGATATCTTTGCACTCTCAAGGCTCCAGATTTCTTGTCAATGCTAGGGTTGGGGGGGGGGGGGGGAGGGCCTTTGCTGTGGAATATTGTTCCTCCAAAGATTCTTGGTAGCAGATCAGTTGAAGTGTTCAAAAGTAATCTTAAAACATATGATCTATTTTCTATATTCTAGTTTAGTTCCTTTGTTCATTATGCCGGTGCTTCTTATGTGACCCCTTTTTTTTTTTCTTCACAAGTGTGCATTGAGCATTTGATTTTAAGTGAATTTGGTGCCTTACAAATCTCATGTATTATTATTATTATTATTAATATTAGTAGTTGTCATGCATCATGCATGCATGTTTGCTACTAGCATAGTCTGTTTATGTCTTCCTTAAAAGATTTCATGCAGTTTTTGTAGAGCCTCAAATATGAAAAAGAAATATTTGATATTAAAGGGAGTCTCTCGTCAGTACTCAGTTTCCATGTGCAGAAGGCCATAATTCGTTGACACCAGACTTGGTGGAAATACCATTAATGGGAGTACAAATCTGCACAAAGCGAACCCGTAGGCCAGTCAAGAATTACCCCTTAATCCTTCAGAGAGCTCGAGAGGAGAGCTCGAGAGTCTTCAAGTGAGGGAAAAGCAAAGCATTACATAAGGTCTAATGGTCATAAAAACTGAAGGCTAACCCTGGTGATTGACAACACATGGTAATGGGTAAACACCCGAATGGTGTCGAATTCCCCAATCGAGCTGACTTCTATGTGTCTTTAATGCAACAGAAACAAATTGTAGCTATAAAAACATACATAGTTAATTTCATTGTAGACAGATTTTTTTTTTTTAAAGGTTCAAAGAACCAAAAAAGAATTTCAGAAAATAAAATATGTGACGGTATGCATTATTATCTAACATTAAATTCTTTGTCATGGATCGATACAGGGTGGTGGAGTTCCAAATATGGCAGGCATAAACCCCTCACTGGGAGGTATGGACATGTCACAACTTCTCCAGAATCCAGCTATTATGAATGCTGTAAGTATGATGGAAGAGTGAAATAATATTTCTGAGTCTCTTTGCTTGTTTACAAACAAAACCCAGTATGATAATGTTAAATTCTCTTTGACATGCTTTGGTAAATGGGCTACTATTGCATGTTCTTGGAACATATACAGTGTCAAATGCAGAATGTTTAAATGTTTAGACAACCCAGGGTGGTCACTCATAGGTGGCTATCTCATCAACTCAGCTCTTAATTAACATAAAAAAAAGAGGATCATGGGGGACCAACAGGCACCGATTAGGCATTGTTTTCTATATAGAGGGAGCAAGTAGCTACAAGTAGGACAGTGGGCCTTAAATTCTTGCAACAATCTCTCGTCAATCTTTACAATCTTTTCATTAAAATTCAAACTGCTTTGTTTTACAATCAATGCTCATATCTCTCATGTGATTGTTATGGTCCTTGTATATTTTTAATTACGATTTATCATCTTACATTTCTTTAACAACAAATGTTTGAGCTGTTCAAGGAATGTCAAATCTCATAATGTTATGTATCTTTAATACTTTTGTTTTGGTGTTCACAGGCAACCTCATTTCTTCAGAATCCACAAATGCAACAGATGTAAGTGACCTATTGTTATGGGGGGTGTTTCACAAAGATCATAAGTTGGACTTATCTGTAAGTTGGACTTAACAATTATGGAAAGCCGTTAGCATCTATGAAAATATTGTGTAAAAGTCATTTCAAATGGCATAAAATGTTAATTTAAATCAATCATATTTTCTATTATCAAGGAGATGTCATGTTCTTGATGTGGAATTTATACAAAGTCTGAAATACTTCAATTTTCGCTTTTGAATATATTTTATTTTAGGGCTACCAATGGCTCTCCATAATTTTTAAGTCTAACTTAGAGTTAAGTTTGACTTAGGATCTTTGTGAAACACCCCCTGATATTACTTTTCCCTCATGCATAAATCTTATTTTCAAGCTGAATGAATTTGGGTATTTTGAAATACCGTAATTAGCGTTATATTAAAGGTAATACAAAGTTTTGGTAAATTTTGAAAAATGGGTGGATAGTGATTCTTTACAATTTTGATATATTTGGATGCCCCTGTGGATGTATCAAAAGCACTAGAAATTTTAGCCCCTAAAACGCTTCTGCTTTCGAGAAAAATTGAATATAAAGATTTACCGGTGCTCCCGGTAAATTTAAAAAAAAATTCAAATAGCTCCTACGGCTGTACAATGGTAGCTGCGACCATGAAAATCTCAGAATATGTAGTTGTGGTATATAATTTCCGAACGGGAATAGCTTATCGGTCGATTTTAGTCAAGAAGCATTGTTTTATAGCTTAATTAATATCTTGACCTTGAGAGGGAGCTATACAACATAAAGGGTTTATTATTTACAATTTCATAACTTTAGAGTCGATTTCGACCGCGACAACGATCAGTGAATATTGTAGGATCGCATATGCTTCCAATATGTTCATTTGAACCAAATTCACGACCCCATACCAAAACTTTGTATTACCTTTAACCACCCTCGTTTATTAACCACACCCCTCTTTTTCGCCCTCAAAAAAAAGAAGAAAAAAAGAAGTGTGCCATGCCAGAGTTAAGACTCGTTCTGAAATGACGCGGCAAAACCATAGGTTCTTTGTATGATGATGTAAATTGTAATTTGCTTCACATTTATGTATCTTTTAACACAGAACTCACTGAATACACTCTAGTGCAGGCCTTCTCAACCCGCGGCGCGCTCGCGAGCGCGGTCAGTTGGAGGGGCGCGCGACTGTTGCAAAAAAAATAGAAAAAACAATATAATATTTAAGAATTAAAAACTCGGCAAAACCAAGAAGTCTCAGCCAAAGGGAAATTTAACGGTTTTAACCATTTTATACGACTCTAAACCTGAGCTCTAAACAACAATAAGCTTACGATGAGCTACCAATTTGAAAATTTCCAATCTCTGGAAATATTTTGTTTTTGTTTGTTTGATTTTCACTTAATTTTGACATTTCCCCTGTTTATTGCATCAAAAAAATTAATTGTAAATTTGCCTCCAGTGTAATTGTACCCAGGAATTGTACTAATTTTTTCACATCAATATGAAATTATGATTGACATATTTTGGAATAAAAAGGTGTTAAAAATGCCACATCTGGGCCTTTGGCTTTAGAAAGGCCTAAAATTCACCAGCTTCAGGGGGCTTTACCCCTGCACCCCTCCCGTCATCGGCTTGGTAGCTACACTCTCTCGCAGCACAGTCAAACATATACAGTATGTTGGCACTTCAACTACAAATTCTTTTTGTTTTGGCACTTCTAATAAACTCAAATGCCTGCTCTAGTGTATTGTCGCCCGTAGTTGCCATTCATTTTCCACGTTCAAAGAATGCGGTGGCTCTTTTGCGGCAGTTTACCTCGCCATATCTGAACAAGACTTTAAGGGGCACAGGGCAGTTAAGAGGTCACTTAGGGGTTAGAGTTGAGATATGACTTGAAACATGCTGTCAATATTTGTTTTATGTACAGCTGCCTATGGGCCCTTACATAGGGAAAAGATAATGTCTGCTTACTAAGATCCATTTAATCATTAATTGTTTGTTAACTGATCAATGAGTTTTTTTGTGTGTGTGTGTGTTCTTATTGGTAAATCAACAGAAATTACAATTTTTACAGAAAGTTTACATAATTAGAAACAAATTCACTAAACAGTAACAATAAAATAAATTAAATGGTTCAAAATAAAAAATTTAAAAGGCAGAAAATTGAAAACGTTCAACCCTACCCATACAGACGAGCAACCATAAGTCAAGTCTCATCTACACCATCTCCTGTGCATTGTTTCGTTTGGAAGTATCAGTACCTGGTGACTTGGTATTATTTTGATCCATAGCGCTGTATTTGTAACATTCATTAGTCCATTTTAATTGTATGCTATCTATATTTTGATGATATACCATTCTAAGAGACCTACTGCAAATGGAGTTGTATTTATGTTGTATTGTTATTAGGATGCAGTCTTTCATGGGTCAAGCCATGCAGCCAGGGGAGCAGTCTGACCAAGATGGCAGCAGTGGCGGCGGCGGTGGTGGTGGTGGAGGCGGCATGGCAAACCTACTCTCTGTGTAAGTCTCTAAAATTCCTTCTAAAAGTTCAAATTCTCCAGATTAAATGTGTTTTTGCATAATGATATATCCCTCCATTTGATATGTATTAATTATGTTGTCTCTATTTTGTGTCATTCTTATGTCAATAGAGAAATGTATTAATGAAATATGATCGATAATCCTACCTTCACATGGGCCCCAATGTTAATTAGGAGTCGTTCTTATCTTAGTATTCAAGAATGTCCGTACATTTGATTGCATGTTGCATTATAATCGACTAAAACAGACCTGTAGTTTAAAGGGAGATGGTCGTCAGTTTCCATGTGCAGAAGGTCATAATTCATCAGACTTGAAGAAAATACCATTAATGTGTGTACAGGTCCGCACACAGCAAAGCTGTAGTCCCATCAAGAAATACCCCTTGTCTCTCGGAGAGTCTTCGGGTGCGGGAAATGCAAGACAATTACTTTGCCGTATGGGGAATGGGTGAAAAATGCAGAGCCATTACATAAGGCCTCTAGGTCTCAAAACTGAAGGCCAATCTCTGTGATAGACGACACCTTACATCAGGTAAATGCCTGAATGGTGTTGAATTCTCCATGAGAGCCCACTTAACTTGTGATTAGAAGTTTCTTCTGATAAACATTTTGTTATTCCCTCTAATGTCTGCTATTAACATGTACATGCTTTTTACTTACATAATTAATTCAAAAGTTTTCTCAAAAAGGGAAATCTGTTTATTCATAGTGTTCCCAATACATTTAAGAGTTTTATGAGCACGTTTTAACACTTGCGCCTGGATGGTTACTCCTTAAGCACATGTGCAATTTTGCCCAAAACAATGGGCACCAATTAACAGACAGATTGCTTTGTGCAGAACAATGGCTTTGCAAAATTAGATACTCATTTCCAGTCTTGACTAGCTCGATGCCAACCCTTTTAACAACAGTGGGTGGTATTCCGGTAGCGCGTACTAAGTTAATCTACACTTTTATGGAGTGTCTGTTGCCATCTCATTTATCCTATACGGATTATTTTAATCCTTCCATGAAAAGTGTCCAAAAAATTAATTTTGCAATGAAATGGGAAGAAAAAGATAATATGAGTATGAACAGAATTTCAACAAAGTCTTTGGTAGATTATCTTTGTCATGAATATTGAAGGAGGAAGATGAAACTTAGCATTCCATAGAAGTGTGAACTAAAATTCTTGTTTAGTCTTGACTTAGTCCCGGCTTAACTTATGAGAATACCACCCAATATGTATTAATCTTGGATTGGAAACAGTTGACCATGAAGCCTGTGGTATACATGTGAACACGTATATACGCCATGATAAAGGGCATGCAGCACAGGGAGATTAATTGTGTTGCATATATACAAGTGTTTAGATAATGATTTGCCTGGTCTTACAAACAGAGGGCAGCAGATAGCATCTCAGATCCAGCAGACGAACCCTCAGCTAGTAGAGCAAGTGAGACAGATGAGGAACAGTAGGGCGGATCCAAACGGCACAAATAACAATCAAGAAGAACCCGATAGTAACAACCCGGATCAACCTCCTCCTCCTCCTCCTCCTTCATCATAATGAGACCCACTCAAAGCTGAGAAGTATTGCTCTAAAATTCCACCTACTAGAGTGAGTACCGGGACCCGTTTCACAAAGCCTTTTTTTAAAGAGAAGGTTGAGTTCTGGGAAGAGGTGAAAGATAATTTGTGAGCGTTATCATTCTTATTATGCAAGTGTGGAAAAACATCAGATAAGACATGTTCCCTGAATGCATGGCTCTTCAAATGCCTTCATATTCTTAATATGTCATGTAACATCGTAAAAATCCGGGTAGAATTTTTAGGCCATGTGTTCGTGTAGTCCCATATACATCTTTCTGTGTACAGTGTTTGTAACTTACCCAAGACTTGGCCAAATTTCTTATCATTTTGATCATTCCAGAACCTTGCAATACACACAAATTCTTATATGCTAGATGATCAACCTTTTCTGGTCGATTCCACACCGTTTCTTTCACAATGCAATCGCATGACCAGAACTCAACTTCATCTTTAAATGACAGATGACAAATATCAGTGACTAATCTGGCGATAACCAATCAGAAGCAAGCATTTCAGTAGCTTATAACAACAACTGTCATTTGTCACTGATGACAAGTTTTGTGAAACACCCCCTTGGCCCAGTCTGGATGGATGGATTCTTATTTCATATTCTATGTTGCACACAAGTCACAGGCACATTACAGCGGTCCCTTGTTATGAAGAGCACATTTATACCAGAATCTAGATGAAATGAGGTCACTTATTTTCTATATGTTGTCTTTTGGTTGGATTATTTTTGTTTGTTGCTGTTAAGGTTTTTGTTTTCATACATTGTAACCTAAATAAAGTAGGTTCAATATACCTAAATTTCTTTCTCCATAGGAGTCTCTATAAAGAGGGTTCCTTTTTGTATTCTTTTCTGAAAGAGCCTTTGGTCATAGTCCCTTTTCTATTGTTTAATGTTGATGCAGTTGGGATTTTATGATGTCTAATATTGCAATTTCATAAACCTATTCGAAGTATGCAAAGAAAGACTCTTCTTTGACCAAAATTTTAGACATTACATCGATATTTGGGCAGCTTTAACTTTCTACACTACTGAAACTGCCAAGGCTGTATGTATTCAGAGTTGATCGAGGCAAAAGTGTTTAATATTCTTAATCAACACATAAGTCTCATGATAGATTGAAACTTGATTACTCTCTCTTCTACCATAGATGGCTGCCAACAAAATCACCATGACCAAGGTACACTCGTCCATTCTCGACTAACTTTGTCTGCTACTTCACTGACCCACACAGCTGTTCTCATAATCCCGGGAACATCTCAGAGGGCAATCTTCACCAGTCTTGTAGCCTTGATTGCATTATCCTACAAATTCGAATTTTGGATTGGTTTACATAAATTGCCAACGATGTATATTATGTAAGCTTTGAACGTTGATGAACATTTTGTGTACAGATTGCCTATTTAATTTTTAATTTGAATCGTTCTCCCATGTATTTATATGTTTTACTGGAATTATTAGGACGATGGCATAGGAACTGATTGATGGTCGCACATAAAAGCCAGAGCTTTGAGTAATGTGCAATGTAGGCTTGAGTCGGTACGATCGATCACACCGGGACCCGACCGTTGCCGTCGGGTCCCGGTTTCGTTTTTTGAGAACCGACGCTCCGAAAAAAAATAATGAAATATGGAAGAAATTTTAATTTTGCACACCACTAAAATCAATCCACCTTAAAACTTAAGTATTTAATTGTTACCAATCATATTCTAGCTCATCCTGAATCAATCCGAACTGCTGATATAAATATGGGTTGCAAAGCAGTTCGCCCCATGGGGTTGTTGTTGCCAGCTGCTAGCTAGCTACTGTACTGGCCGGGTCTCTCGACAGGATTAATAAATCAGGTTGAAAGAAACATTGATGTTTGAATAATAAAACGCCGGGCTTTTTAAAAAGTACTTCTTTACAACATACCGATCGAATAATTTTTAAAAGACAAAATAGATATTTTTTCTTTGATTTTGAACACCGCATGCTTCTTTTAAAAGCTGAAAATAACTTGGTAATCACAAGAAGTTTCGATACGGATAGCTGTTGCAAGGCAAGTTCAGACTAGTCTCGGAAAAATGCACAGTGCTCCTCGTCGTTAGCTGTTATGCGTGCCAGAACGAACCCAAACAAAGACGTGATCGTAACGAGAAAAAAATCATTAAAAACTACGAGAGCACAATTGGAAAGACAACTACTCAAAATTATCGTAAGCAGATACATAACTTGGAGGGAGAATACAATAGTTGTCCAAGAAAAGCCACAAAAATAGGGATATTTAAGGAGTTACTATAGGTACAATCATTATCGGAATGGGCCTGCTGATATGTCCGAATTACATGTGTTTAAATTAAACACGAGGCTAGAACGAAACCAAATACCGCCCTCCACGGTAAAAAGCAGTATAACATAGGATTCAAGTATTTGCAGCAGGCCCCTTGCGATAAAAATGTACCCAGTTACTCCTCAATTATCACAATTTCTGTGGCATTTCTTGGGCGATTATTAAATTCTTTGTCCAAGTTATGTATCTGATTATGGTCATTTTAAGCAGTAGTTGTCTTTCCAATAGTCCTCTCGTAGTTTTTAATGATTTTTTTCTCGTTACGATCACGTCTTTGTTCGGGTTCGATCTGGGGATAATGGCACTAAACATCGCCAATCATGGATGAAAATAATGTCAAATGGAAAAATATACCGATCTGAGCCGAGGTATGTATTTGTTGATTTATTGGATTGATAAAAACGGTCACTTTTAAGGGACATACTGATGAAAATAATCATGATATGCGCTTTTTATAGAGGCAAGTGACAAATCCTGCGAGCTGATTTCGGGACACCGGGTCCCGATCGGTGCGAGGCCGTCGGGACCCGGTTTATGAAAATCCCGACATGACTCAGGCCTAGTGCAATGTGAATCATTGCTTGCCGAGAGCGAGAAGAAGTATTAAGATCATGATCTTTGACCCTGGGTCGATGTCACACATACATGTAACATGGCATGGGGACAATTTATATTTATTTTATTTATTTTACTAATTTTTTAACCATGGAACCCTTTTGAAAACATTTTTTCCTCCTGAGCGATGTGTGTTCCAGGTTGGAAGAAGAAGAAGAAAAGAAGTAGAAGTAGAGAGAAACCCAAATCATTCTGGTATTCAGTGAACTGTTCAAATTTAAACCTTAATACCAAGTAGTTGCAAATGGTCACCTAAAAAAGATTGTCATTTCCCAAACAATATTATTGTTATTTCAATTTTGAGATATACTCTATTTTCTGTGAGATCAGATGTATGAAATATGTCTTCTTTTTTCATAAAGATGGCATCTTCTCAATCCAAATATATTGCACATTATTCAAACTTATTTTCACCCAAGACCTATGCCATAAGAAGGCACGTCTTATCAAAATGAGAGAAATGATGTCAAAACTTTAATCGTGCATTGTGCCATATTCTTGACAGTTCATTCAGTCAAGACACTCACTTTTTAAGCCTCGGTTACATTATAGTCATAGTTCAATTGCAAATTTTATTTATAAAAAAAAATGGGTTTCAGAAGTCATTCTGTATGATAACTAATCTGATTTTCCTGAAAGAAACCTGTGTAGTTGATTTTGTGTTTCAATGGTATCTTTAGTTAGTAAAAGTGTTGTTTACAGCTGAACGTAATTGCGACAGAATATTACATTGTGAATGCTTTTGATGAATGTCAAGATAGTGGAATCAAATTTCAAGCTGATTTGATTGTGTAAATCTGTGAATCATTTAATTATATTAAACTTTCAAGACATTTAAAGTGCCAGCAGAACTAAGAATCCAACTATTTTTCTTGTTGATGTTTGTATTTGTCTTTAGTTATGTTGATATTGATGGTTTTACAGAGCAAACAACCAAGTGGGATTTGGTGCATGCAGAAGTATCTCTAATATGAATTCAATTTTCATATGATCTATAGACTTTGGATGGCCATATGCGAATGGTAGTGTTTTATGAATGTACATGTACTCATGTATTTTCATGGGAAAGAAAATAATACTTTTGTTTTGTTTTGCTCTTGATAATTCACAACTTGCCGTATTCATATTTGATTTCACATTGTTTTTGACCCACAATGATTGTTTATAACACTTTAAAGGGATAGTTGAGTTCTGTTTTCAGACCGCAAATGCCTTCGAAGTGCATGGTTATTGCTCTTATTCTTTATGATATTTCTAGTGCCCTTTTAGAACCTAAATTTGCTATGAAGGTAATTTTAGACCCCAAAATGTGTGAAATTTAGCCAATACGATTATACCAATTCAGCTCCACTTTCAAAAAAATATGGTGACCGTTAATTAATTATTTAATTAAAAATAACAATATCAAATTATCTAATAATTATCTAATAATTGTGGTGGTACACAATTATTAGAAATCATTATATTTATGGATATTTCAGCCGTCTCTGAACCAATTTTGATCAAACAAAGATGATTTTGTCATTTAAATTGTATGTTCTTTCAAATTTGACACTCAGTTTTTCACTATCTCAAAAAAAAAAAAATTGTGTACCGCCCTCTGCAACAGAACTCAACTATCCCTTTAAGGGATCGTTTTATTCACCATGAATGTGTCAGTACGATATATGCCATAAAAGGTTGATACAATCTTCACAGAAATATCATATTTCGTAGCAAGTTGCCACATAGTGGTACTAGTATTTGCAATTCATATTTGCCAAGCTTTAACAAGTATAATTATTTTCAAATCATGGAGAGACCTGCCTTGGTACATGTACATAGATTAGAGAAACAATTCATGTAAATCATTTTTTATTTAGAACGGATGTTCATATAAGGAGCCTATTCCACATGAACTTGAGTTTTGTATTACCTGTGAATGCTCTAATCAGAATAAATATTTCGCTACACTTTTATTTTAGGAATCGGTTTAATGTCTAGTGGAGCACAGAAATGCTTACCATTCACAAGCTTGTACATGATATATGTTGCACAATTTTGATGTTGTGAAAAGAAGTATTGGTTATTTTTATGATCTCATCTCAAGATTTTTTTCTTAAATGATAGACAAGTGTCAATCATTCCACTAGAGTAGCAGTTACAAATTAGTGTGTCAACCGGATGGACTATACACTATGAACATGACTGACAAAGAAAGTGGACAAAATATGCAGTTCCTCAGGTAGACAAAGGAACATCCCTTCACTGCTATTATGTAAAAAGTGAATATGCATAAGACACCTGTTCTACACATTTTTACATAATAGCAGTGAAGGGATGTTCCTTTGTCTACCTGAGGAACTGTATATTTTATCCGCTTTCTTTGTCAGTCATGTTCATAGTGATACCTGTTCAGGTTTTACATGTCCTATACATGAAAGAAAATTGTTTTCATAAAATGAATTATAAAATGAATTATCGTTGCCAATAATGCCCAAGTTGTATCTTTGTTAAAAACTGAGCTGAATCTTGTTGGTAGATTACAAGCCTGAGTAGTTGTGTAGGAAGTTTTAACTTGCTCATGCATTGGATTTTGTACTGTACAAGGTATTGTTTCTTATACAGTGCGTCCCAGAAAAAACGAAACCGAGAATTATTGATGTTTTATCATAACTTAATCACGTTTATAATTAATAAATGACACATATTTGGAAAGCTTAGATCCTCCTCTTTCATTTGATGCAACTCATATAATACATATTTCACGCATGAGTGATTAAAATGAATTTGAAAAGAGGAAACCAAAAAGTCATTCCAAATATGTGTCATTTAGTAATTATAAATGTGACTAAGTTATGATACAACATCGATATTTCTCGGTTTCGTTTTTTCTGGGACGCACTGTATATCATCCAGCTATTTTGAAGATGGATGAAGAATGTCGACCGGTTGGCCATGTGTCCTGTTAGTTCTAACATAACATAAAAGGAACTGCTTTACCGTGTTTCACTGATGAAAATGTAGTTCGCACGAGGGAGCTCATTGCTCCTGTACAGTCTGCTATGAAATAAAGTATGTATTTCCTAAAGAAAAAAAGAGTGTTCTGACAGTTCATTTGATTGAAATCTACATAGACTTTAGAGGAAATTAACCCTTCAAACAAATTTGTTTGGAGTAAAGTCATAGGAATGCCACTGAAAGTGTTAAAAATATGAGACAAATTTTTAATTACACACATGTATTTGGAATTACTAATGATTTGAACAAACTCCTTTTGGCAACTTTCTATGAAGAGTTAATTTCCTTTCAACAAAGGTTTAGTGTCTTGAATTATTGTCTAAAAGATGAGACGTGAAATGAGTCATTTTCAGATTATTGCTTAGATTCACTAAATTACTTTAGTATAATTAAAGTTTATTTTCATACAGAGATCCCTTGATATGATTTATATAGAACAGATTGTCAGTGACTGCAATATCCATAAACAATTACTGGAAGTGCAAAGTCTAGAATTGGGGATTCCCAAAGCAATTTATCCAATTCCACAGCGGTATGCCATGTTGGTCACAAGATTGTTATTGATGTCCAAAGTACATTTCCCTGTAATTTTCCGTTCTTCAAATGAGGGTTAAATATGTACACTGTGAGTTTGTGGATGCATGTACATGTATTTAAAGCATCATAGATCATGAACGTCGGAACTGACAGGAGTCAAAGCACGAAGAGCAAGAAGACTTTATTTTGTTATAATTTCTTCTCCTGTTAAGATTTTTAGAAATGTTACATTCTAGATTTTATAATGCTGATGTAACTGTTCCCAAAAAGTTGCACCCATTTGCTTCAACTTCATAGACGTACCACAGTATCTCATAAGAGACAGTGCTGTTGTTTCTCTTTAAGAAATATATGGGTATGATTCCAAAGAAATGGCAGTATCATTAGAGACAGTTCCACTTCTGAATTGTGCGATATGCTTTGATGAACTTGAGGATGGCAGACGTCTAGGTTGTGCTCATTGCTTCTGTCGAACATGTCTAGAAGATTATCAGGAGTCCAGCTGCCACGAAGGCCACATTATCTGTCCCCTGTGCCGTCATGAAACTGAACTGAACGAAGGGCAAGTGAAGGGATTACCAACTGTAGATGGAAGTACATGTAGTTCCAAACTAAACACCTCAATCTTAGATCAGAAAGGGCATCTTTACGACGACGTTGATGACTATGGACTGGAAAAATTGTTTGAATCTGCGCCAGCATGTACTATGTGTCCTGATGTCACAGGAAACGAGGCAGGAGGGTCTGGTGCTCGAGCTGTCTCCTTTTGTAGAGATTGCAAAGAATATATGTGTGATTTGTGTCTGTCAGGTCACAAACGACTGATTAAAGTGTTCTCGGGCCATACACTCGTGTCTGTTCAGGCTGCACTGAGTGAAATGTCACTGACTGGAGCTGATAATTGTAGTGAACACCAAATGGAGACAAGAAATTTCTTTTGCGAGGATTGCAAGACCTTTATTTGTCAGAAGTGTATCTCCGCTCGGCACAATATTCGCAGCCACACTGTCCGCGAACGAGTGGATGTAGAGTTAGAGACACGGCATAACATTGATGCACTTAGGGTGCGAGTCAACGAAAAGAAAACAGACGTACAGAGATATATGAAGGCCATTGAAGAAAAGAGGCGAACCATCAAGGGTATCTTCAGGAATGTATTCCTAGAAATAACAGAGGCGCACAGAACTGCTGTAGAATATCTGGAGGAAAGAAAGGCAATGCTAAAGGAGAGTGTGAGTCGAGTTGAGCATGCTTGTGATGAAGGACTGGATGAAGTGAAGAAAACGGTGAGATGTAAATCGGTTAGTCTAACCAAGTCATGCGATGCACTAGAGCGGGGAAGATATGAATGTTTGGAAGGTGAGGCTTTGCAATCACACATTCGTCTGTGTAAAGAAACGGAGACTCAACTCATTGAGAACCATGAAACTGACAGAGCTGAAAGAACTCTTGCCATGCTGCAGCGAAGTGCAGAAGTCATCAGGTTTACCAGGGTCAATGAACGTATTGTACTCGGTCATGTAGAAACAACTGCACCAGAAGTTGAACAACCTTTGCAGATCAACAAGCTAGTTTCATTAGGTCTGCTGGACGATGAAGTTGAAAAACAAATGTACAGAGGAGAAGAAGACCTTGTATGCATGTCAATCGACAAATATGACAATGTGTCCACCCCTTCACGTACCTGTATGACTGACATACCAGTTACCAAAATGATCAAACCTCAGCCAACCTTTTGGTGCAAAAGGCCTTGGACATTGATCAAGGTTTGTAGGTTTACCTACACAGGTCCAATTTGTATGGCAGTCCGTACACCCGAGTCCGTAGTTGTTGGTTACGGGAACGATCCCGCAACAGAAATCTCTTTGGAGCAAAAGGGAATGCAGATTTCCTGCCCATGTACAGTGCCAAAGCAACGTCCATTTCTTTCCTGCAGAGCGGTGGCATAGTGATGTTGTACCAGGATAGTCGCATAGCAATGTTCAACCCGGAAGGGATTCCAACTGGTGTCAGATTTTCCCCTACCGGTATACCATGGCATCTTGATACTGACGAAAACGATGACATTTTTATCCTGACAAGGTCAGGCAGCATCAGTATTTACCATTGTGGAGGACGTCCAGTTCGTACCATATCAACAAGACTGTGTCCATTGGATATCCATGCTGGTAGTCGATGCTGCGTGGTTCGATCAGAGACCGAGGTCGTGGTTGTATCGTCAGACGATGGTTCAGACATCTGGAGAATGAAGACGGAAGACCGACAAGAGCTGCAAGTAGCAGTGGACAAGGAGAGTAGTATTATGTATGTTGCTAGTTCACATCGAGCACCTAAAGGTCTACAAGTTTGCCTTATGGGTTTCAATCTCTGTAATGGATCTAAACTGGAGTCGTGTGTGCTGAATGTCGCATCCGGGCATCTGGTAGCCATGAAAGTGATGTCGCCGGGCGTGGTCGCTTTCTGTACGTCCGGTGCTGTTTACATATTCAAGAAAGCGGGTCGGCTCTAGTTAATTGAGTGACTTTCTAACGGACAAACTGTGGAACGAACACACGAGTTAAAAATTCAGTACAGTGCTAATCAAATACTTTGTACTTGCGGTAGATGTTTATTGAATTCACATGTCTTAATGATAAAGCATGAACTAATAATAATGATAGAAACTGAACAGAGAAGTCGATGATGATGTAACGAGTTTCAGCAACAAACACATTCTAACCAGGTTCCTCAAATCAAAGAGCAATTGGTGGTGAATTGAGCTTGCCATGAATTGAGTTTTTCGTGGTTTATTTAGCTTAATTACATTTTGCTCGTGATCCTGGTTGTATATACCCACCGCAGATCGGGACCTAACTCAATTTTTGTGAATAGGAATGTTTTAGGACATGTTCACTCGACGATTGCATTTCCGTCAATTTGTCACACCAATCAAATTCTTTACTTCAACCCTAGACCAAACATGCACTTACCTAACCCGATATATTACCCTAAATCTAAGCTCACTTAATAGTCAGGCCAACCTAGGGCCCCCCCCCCCCTCCCCCAATTTTGTTTTTGATATTACCAGTTGATTTACCAGTTGCTTTACGAGTTGAAAGCCAGTAGATGATTACCAGTTGATTTACCAGTTGATATTACCGGTTAATTTACCAGTTGCTTTACCAGTTGAAAACCATTAGATGATTACCAGTTGATTTACCAGTTGATATTACCAGTTGATTTACCAGTTGCTTTACCAGTTGAAAACCATTAGCTCAATACCAGTTGCTTTACCAGTTGAAAACCATTACATGATTAACAGTTGATTTAGCAGTTGATATTACCAGTTAATTTGCCAGTTGCTTTACCGAGTTGAAAACTAGTAGATGATTACCAGTTGATTTAGCAGTTGATATTACCAGTTAATTTGCCAGTTGCTTTACCGAGTTGAAAACTAGTAGACGATTACCAGTTGATTTACCAGTTGATATTACCAGTTGATTTACCAGTTGCTTTACCAGTTGAAAACCATTAGATCATTACCAGTTGCTTTACCAGTTGAAAACCAGTAGATGATTACCAGTTGCTTTACCAGTTGAAAACCAGTAGATGATTACCAGTTGATTTAGCAGTTGATATTACCAGTTAATTTACCAGTTACTCTACCGAGTTGAAAACTACTAGATGATTACCAGTTGATTTACCAGTTGATATTACCAGTTGATTTACCAGTTGCTTAACCAGTTGAAAACCAGTAGATGATTACCAGTTGCTTTACCACTTAGTTGAAAACCAGTAGATGATTACCAGTTGATTTAGCAGTTGATATTACCAGTTAATTTACCAGTTGCTTTACCAGTTCAAAACCAGTAGATTTACCAGTTGATTTAGCAGTTGATATTACCAGTTAATTTACCAGTTGCTTTACCAGTTGAAAACTAGTAGATGATTACCAGTTGATTTACCAGATGATATTACCAGTTGATTTACCAGTTGCTTTACCAGTTCAAAACCAGTAGATTATTACCAGTTGCTTTACCAGTTGAAAACCAGTAGATGATTACCAGTTGATTTACCAGTTGAAAACCAGTAGATGATTACCAGTTGAAAACCAGTCGATGATCACCAGTTGCTTTACCAGTTGAAAACCAGTAGGTGATTACCAGTCCCTTTACCAGTTGAAAACCAGTAGATGATTACCAGTTGAAAACCGGTTGAATACCAGTTCAATGTATCTGATGCATATTCATGATTAATTTGCATGTTTTCACAGAAAATATAATTATCATGATCTGTCAAGCAAATGTGACAATGCACATCAATGTTGTGATTTATATTTTCTTAGTCAATCATTGACAAATATATTATATGTGTCTGATCATGTTTTCATCTAATTTAAAGAGACTTGGTAACATTGTAAAGATGAAAGAAAGTGGTGCTAAGGTAGTTTTAATGCTAGATGTACAATCAAAGATAATCTGAAAATTTAAGTAAAAACGGACCATTATAAATGATACAAATTGGGAAAAACTGATCTGATCGATTCCTTAATTCTCCCAACTATACCATTTAATTACATTTTAGGTGAATGTAAATCGTCACAAGGCAATGAATTTTATCCATATTGCATTCCAGACATTTTAGTGTTGGAAGGTTTATTATAGCCTGTTTTATGTCTTTTTTTAATGGAAAAATGATTGGGAAAAGTCAAAATGGTTGGGAGAATTTACTGATAATCACTGTTAAAAGGTGTTGCACAGTGATGCCTTCAAAGAAAACCATAGATATCTTTATGGTTTGAGAATTTTTTCAGGATTTGTTTGCATGTTAGAGGATTAGTACATTAATTAGAGGGAATATAATAAGAAACATTTCATACAAAAATTACGCATTTTTTCCATCAACCTTCAACAATGTTACTGAGTCACTTTAAGACGTAAAATTAGATATATTGATATATATAATTAGTAACCAGGGAACAAAGTGTTTACATTTGGATGTATGCATGAGCTAAACATGTCTGCTTTACTTAATACAGATCTGTAATCTATTTCAAATGATCATTGTGATGGGGTAATTGCAAGAGTTTGTATATAACTACGGTCAAGTTGGTGGCCAGATGCTATAATAATGAGTATTGATTATCAGTTGATTGATTACTGGATAATCAACTGGTAAATCAACTGGAAATATCAACTGGTAAATCAACTGGTAAATCAACTGGCCGCCAGTCTCCTAATAATGATCGGAAGTGGGTTTCTATTTACATTAAAGCTGTAACTAGTAAGATTACAATTATGTATTTAGAGGTCAGGATATAATCACAAGCATACTTTAAAGTATCCAAGATCTAGGAGCCTTATAGCCGAAACAATACTATACAGATGGCCGCTAAAAACTGGAATTATCGTGATTTGTTCATCTTAGAGATGTAATTTTGGTGTCTGCGCTTAGGTTTCGGGGTCGAAAAGACCATTTAGATTATTCAAAATGTGTTATGACAACCTGAAAACCGGGAAATCCAAGATGGCGTCCAGAATGGTTGCCAGTCTCCTATAGATGACGGGAGTTGATTATTATTAACAGTAAAGCTGTACTTGTGGTATAAATCAGGACTTAGGAGTCTTGGTGACTGGCATTGTCAAGCCAAGCGAATGAAACAAAAATGCTCACATTTCATTTTCCATAAAGTTCCTCTTCTGAATCTGAAAGTTGATCCCAAACTGCATATTTCTAGGATAAATTATAGGAAAGAAACTCAAAGAAGTAAATAATTTTATATTGGCTTGTCTATGATTAGTTGGCCTGGATGTGTAGTTGTAAGATATTCGTTATCAAAGTTTGTTGACAATCTACCCGAGATTTAAATTTCTACAGAATATTATACGGTAGAGCCCTTAAAAATCCTCTGGACGGCCATGCATTATGGCTCAAGGCATGGGCACACAGACGATTTTGTTATGTTGGGGACCGGGGTAGAATGCAATAAATTATTGAAAATTTATTGCATTTTCTGTGTTTTTGTTTAATTATGGAAACTGCCCCCTACCCTAGCCCCATGTGCGTACAGTCATTGTTCAGTGACAAAGCAATGGCCTCGTAACTGTGAGGCCCCAGGATCAACACCGTGTCGATGTGCTATATTAGTGCCCTTTTGTGGGGGCATTAATCCTCATTACTGTCATTAATGACTTAAGGGCATAGGTCCCCTAGTTGATAAACATAGTAGCATATACATGCTTTAGCAGTCACGCAAAACACACATTGGCAAATTATTATTCAATAAAATCTGAGAACGTATACTATTATCTAGTTCTAGTATTTTTAAATTATTTTTAAAATAATTCCATAGATTGGGTTAAAAAAAAATATTCCACCGTTATGAGCGACAGTGTAGTATGGCTTGTTTATTGATAGGCAGCGTAATCTATGAAACACATTTTTTTTTCTACAACTAAATAACATGTGAGATTAGCATTGACGTCATAAAAAGAATAATTAGGTGAATCTGTAAGCTCTCATTGCTTATTCCACTTTAAAAAGTTTAAAATAATATTAAATGTGGTATTATCTTTTATGAGATTACTTGATGATTGGAACTTAGAAGTCTTATCTTTATTATGGTTTATACTTTCAAAGCATTCAACATGTCACTCTGGGGATTTCGTATGTACGTCACTCTAGGTGTAATACCACTCAACCTTAAAGCATACGCTCGAAGCCTGATACATAATTATAGCCTTAACTGTTCTTTTTGCTTGACTGGCAATCAACTTAAATTATTGCCTCACGGAACCCTCCACTGTTAATGTGGTTTTGTCTGAATTCAAAATAGCCGTGATAAAAACGGAATTAGTAGCTCTCTAATTTCAGGGTTCACAGGTTTCTTTTCTATAAGGCAACTTAACATTCGGTGACAAAGAACCCACTATTATTATTATTATTATTATTAAAAGCAATTATTTATAAGCATTGGGCATGAATGGAGGCGGTGCAACTCAATACATCATGTGGCCTATAACTCATACACAATTACGCAGAAGCATTCCGCTGCGTTTAGCCTAGCCAAAGAGGGCGACGTTTGATATACATTTGCACTGGCTGTCGTAGTAGTTCGGTCTTCTTCGCCCATTTGTGTTTACTATTACCGGTACATGTTTTAATGCATTATTCTTATCATTACTATATATAACATATATATTGCATGTTGACGATAACTATGATGCCACATCATTTGCTGTATCTTTTACTTCCGAAGTCTTGCTATATTTCTCATCTCTCTCTCTCTCTCTCTCTCTTTCTCTTTATTTCATCTTTCTTCTTTATCTTCTTCTCTTTCTCCTCTTATTTACATTCCCCACCATATCGTGCTCTATCTCTCACTCTCTTCTTTCATAAGAATTATATTTATTACAACTCGTGAAAATGTAATAAATTAGAATTGCATACTTATCAAGTGAAAGCTTGTGTAATATCATTTCTAATGATTGTATTTTTTTAAATTTATTTTTTCTTTATATATATATACGTATATATATATATATATATATATATATATACTTTTCTTTTGGTTTAAACACTTTTAACCTAATTGTTGTACGTTATTTAATTTGGTGTAAGATAAGAGTACACAGACGAATACATGGAAAGGAATTGAGTGAGGAATATAACAAGGAAACGGTTGTCCGTTGTATATTAAATCGACTGTATCGTTTATATTTAAATTAACAGTTTAAATATGCATTATAAAGTATCTGTTGTTATAGATTTCGTTAATACGTGTGTTTGTTGAATAGTGTTAAAAGCGATTTAAAAAATTGTTATAAGGGGATTTTTAAATATTTTTGTTATTACCAACTTTTAGATTTGTGTCACCATTTATTCGAGTTGTGGTTATTTGAATATTGTTCGCCACTTCAAAAGTAATAAACCTACATAGTCGGTTGCATTTTTTCCTTCTTTTGGTTTTTATAAATAGAATGTTGGATATCCTGGTGATATAATCGCACACACGAATCTTGACGTGAGATCAAGCGTGCCCCACACTTGCCTTTTCGTGTTTGCTTTATTCATCTGAGAGATTTTGTCAAATGACTTTCGTTCACGCGATTCGTGCTCTGCGCTTGGGCAGAGTAGTTAGGAGCGTGTTGCTGGGTTTTCTTGAAAATTCAATCTAGGATTATACATCTTATCATATTAAATTGATAATAATAGAACGTGGAATGTAGGAAAAGGGGAATGGAGAGAGAATGATACTTATATCTTTCTCTTGCATCAGGTGAGGACACGACAAAAACGTCAGGATTGCAAAGCGTGCTGGAGTTGACGCATATCATTAACTTCCAGCACAGATTTTGTGTGTCCACTCGGGACAAGGCATAATTAGAAACGAAAACATAATCAAAGATTAATGTACTAACGCTGCTGGGGACGGTATAGCGTAGCCAGGATTTCATTTTAGGGGGGGGGGCGGTAGTGAGCACGGGAAGCGTGCGAATCACTTAAAGAGCGCGCGTAGCGCACTCCCTAGGGGGGGGGGGGGGGTTGGTGCAGGCAGGGAGGGGGGAGTTTCCCCCTCCTGCGCGAAGCGCAGAAGCTTTGAAAAAAGAAGATTCGTTGTACCTTTCTCGACTCATAATCCTTGTCTGAATTCAGTCCGCCCCTCCTGTGCATAGCGCGGAAACTTTGAAGTTTCATTAAATAATTATTAGAGTAAGAAGACGACTCGAAGTACCGTTCTCGACTCTTAATCCTTGTCTGAATTCAGTCCCCCCCCCCCCCCGCCCCTCCTCCTGCGCGAAGCGCGGAAGCTTTGACGTATTATTAGACAAAGAAGACGATTCGTTGTACCTTTCCTGACCCTTAATCCTTATCTGTATTCAGTCAGTCCCCCGCTTTCGAAGCGCGGAAGCTTTGACGTTTCATTAAATTATTAGAAAAAGAAGACGATTCTTTGTTCCGTTCTCGACTCCTAATCCTTAATTTGAACTCAATTTCCCCAGTTCCGCGCGAAGCGCGGAAGCTTTGACGTTTCATTAAATTATTAGAGAAAGAAGACGATTCGTTGTACCGTTCTCGACTCCTTTCCCTTTTTCTTCCTACGTCCTCTTACTTTTTTTCTTCTCTTTCTCTCTCTTTTTTTTTTTTTTGGCCGGCGTTTTTTTTTTTTTTTTGGGGGGGGGGGGGGCGACCGCCCCCACCGCCTCCTGGCTACGCGCCTGGTGGAAACTTGGTAGCTTAGAAGCGAATGATTATAATTCAATTACCACCTAACGCTGCTTGCAATAAAACTCTTCTTTTCCCCTGCAAATAACACTTTCAATTCAGACGTGTTCGCGTAGACAACGCAAACGGCACGAGGCGAGATATTTGTATCATTTTTTTTCCCCGCGCGCGCCCTTTCACTATACCTCGATTCTAAATCTAGCTTTATTGGTATGAAGCTGATAATCATTACAGTATTAATGAACGGATGAAAGGAGGAAAGGAGGAGACAAGGAAAGGAGATGCCTTTGAAAAATATGATGAAGAGTAAGGAAAAAATGAGGGGGAGGCAAACATTCCAGGAGGCTCATATTGCAGGGGCAGGACGTAACGAACAAAAACGTTCGGAAGGGGGGGGGCAGAAGAAAAATCTGCATCACCACCACTCTTACACGTTGCACATGCAGGCCCCGCGGAACGTTTTTCAAAGTGGATTATTAACGATCAGGTAGAGCGTAAATTGGCGTGGGGTCCAGGGCCTGAGCCCCGGCAGGGGTCAAGGTGCTGAGCCCCAAGAAGCTCAGGGGTTTTAGGCATTAAAATGATGGTCAGATAAGCATACAGGGGACCCGCCTTAGGGCCCTTGGTGGGGTCCGAGGGCAGAGCCCCCTTAAAACTCTGGGGTTTTAGCCATTTAATTACGGTCAGATGAGCATATACAGGGGACAGCCTTAGGGCCCTTGCTGGGGTCCGGGGGCAGAGCCCCCTAAAGCTTTGGGGTTTTAGGCATTTAATTACGGTCAGATGAGCATCTAGGGCCCGGCATTAGGGCCCTTGGTGGGTTCCAGGAGGCAGAGCCCCGGAAGCTCGGGGGTTTTAGGCATGTAATTACGGTCAGATGAGCATATTTTGATACCTCATTTGTGACATTGGCAGGTCACTTATTTCTTCTCTCTCTCTTTCTTTCTCTTTCTCTGTAACAAACTTTTTCAAAAAGTGAGGGGGCTCGAGCCCCGAGCCCGGCCGTTCTGCAGACCCTGACATAAAGGCTTCTAAATAACCATATTTTTGGCCCGACTGTAAATTTGGGAATTTCTAATTTTCCAACAAACGCATGAAAAGGAATGACTTACAAAAAAAATGAAAAAAATACTGGAAAATCATGTCATTTCAGCAACATTTGTAAATCACTGGTATCGAATAAAACATACCCCCCCCCCCCATCAGTACGCCAGCGTTCAGGGGCTCATGAGCTTCTCAACCCTATCACAAAAAACAGAAACGCTTTTCCATTCTCTCACAATGTCCACGATATGCGCGTATCGCTATTATAAAAACCTTCATTGATAAATATAGGTAGCATGCGCAATGTTTAGGAAATTTAATTCCTGTTAACTTTCCTTTTCTTTGAATGGAATTTTATACGTCATTTAAATCAGGTTGTTATTATTGTTATGTTCTTTTGGGTTAGAAATACAAACCACCTTTACTCCTTTTTACTGCTTTTTTTTTGTTTTGAGGGGGGGGGGGCGTTTTTTTTTTGTTTTTTGTTGTTGTTGGGGGGGGGGGGGGGGGGGGGGCAAAGATGCGTTTTGCCCCCCACTTTTTTGATTGGGGGCAACTGCCCCCCCCCCCCACTTCCGGTGCCTATGTATGTGTATGGTGTGGGAGAGAAAGAAAGCGCGGGGAGAGTGAGAAAGACAGAGAGAGAGAGAGAAATATAAAGTGACAGAGTGAGTGAGTGAGAGTGAGTAAGTGAGAGGGAGACAGAGAGAAAGAGAGAGATGGAGAGAGAGAGAGGGAGAGAGAGAGGGAGAGAGAGAGAGAGTAAGAGAGAGAGAGAGAGAGAGAGAGAGAGAGAGAGGTGGGGGCGGATTCTCAAATCAAATTCCAAGTAAGAAAAAAAAATGCCGCAGAAGTAGACTTTTGCTGCCTCAGTCACACCTTTGCGTATTTGGCTTGCGTATTGCTGCGTATTTATGGCAAGCCGTTTTAACTTTGAGGTCGTTGATGATCTATTAGGAGTCAGAAGTCCGACTTTTTGCCGACGATTGCATCATGTATAGGCAGATAAAGAGCAACCGAGATAGTCTGGATCTACAGAGAGACATCAATCGCCTGGTTGCTTGGGAACAACGCTGGCAAATGAAATTCAACAAAACAAAATGGTTTGCAATGCATGTTACTCACAAAAAGAAGATAATCGAAACACAGTATCGAATGGGGGATTCCGTTTTGGAAATCGTACTCAAGCACACATATTTGGGGGTAGAACTTGACAGTAGCTGGGCAAATCCATCCAAAATGTTACATCAAGGGCAAATCGGATGCTTGGATTACTTCGGAGAAACCTCTTTAGCTGCTCTCCCAAAGTAAAAGCAGTTTCCTATATACAACTCTCGTCAGGCCACGACTTGAGTACTGTGCCTCAGTTTGAGACCCTTATCAGAAGGAATACATAAAACAACTCGAAGGAGTTCAACGACGTGCTGCAAGATTCGTCTTGAACCGTCATGAACGCCGGAGCAGCGTCTCTGAGATGATCTCCTATCTGAAATGGCAACCATTGGAGCACATAAGAGCAGCCCAGAGGTTGACTTTCCTCTACAAATCCATCCACAACTTAATTGCCGTTGATACTGACCACTACCAAAACAGGTCATCTGGAGTAGGGGTATCTACAAGAATACGGTCTTTAGTATCATTTAAGAAGTTATCCGCTGTAAAGATTGTTATAAACACTCTCTGTATCCCAGGACATTTCCCGAATGGAACTTTCTCCCGACCCATGTTAGAAATACCCCTGACCTTGGAGCATTTAAAGAAACCTTACAAAAGCTCAACATGGGCGAAATAATTGCTAGAGCCCACTTCAGAAATTAAGTATAGGATACTATGCTCAGTCGACTGCGCCTGCATGTTACATCCCAGCTGAGGAGTTTATGCAGTAGCCCACCAGGTCCAGAACCAGAAACAATAAATTTGATACAAATAGTAGTTCAAGGGAATAGTGAAGATAAACCCATCCACCCCATTTTTTTTCATGACGAAAGGAGAAAAAGAATCTGTATGAGAAATAAGAGTTGTGCCAAGAGAGAGAGAGAGAGAGAGGGAAAGGGGGGGGGGAGGGGTGCAAGATGCGGTCAGAATCCATTGCCGTATCTACATAATAAGGCCTTCAAGGCCTTATTGATTTTCGCCAGGTTGGTGAAAATCAGTAAAAACATATAACGTTTTTTTTTATCAAGCTATCAACACTTCCACCAAAATACCCTTTCGTTTATTAGGCCTGAATTTGCATACAAGTCCTGATTATTACTTTACAAGGATTCATTAACATTTTTATTTTGTTTTTAAGTAGAAAAAGTGTGAAAGAAAGTTTTGGAATGGGGGACATGCTCTAATGCCTCAGTCACACCTTTGCGTATTTGGCTTGCATATTGCTGCGTATTTATGGCAAGCCGTTTTGACATTTATTCCTATTTCTTGATATCAAGAAATGATTTTCTGTTGTAAAGCAATAGTAATTCTTGAAATCAAGAAGTCGATTTCAGGTATCAAGAATTAATTTCTTGATTTCAAGAATTCGCTTTTTGATTTGATTTGAGAATCCGCCCCCCCCCCCCCCCTCTCTCTCTCTCTCTCTCTCTCTCGCTCTCTCTCTCTCTTTTTGTCTTTCTCAATCTCCCTCTTTCTCTTTCTCTCCCTCATTCTCCTTCCTCTCTCTCTCTCTCTATTTCTCTTTCTCTCCCTCATTCTTCCTCTTTCCCTCCCTCATTCCCCCCCCCTCTCTCTCTCTCTTTCTCTCCGTCAGTCTCCCTCCCCCTCTCTCTCGGTCTCTTTATCCCGCAATCTCCCCCTCCCCTTCCTCCCTCTTTCTCTCTCTCTCTCAGTCTGCCTCCCCTCTCTCTGAATGTCTCTTTCTTCCTCAGTCTCAATCCCCCTCTCTCTTGGGCATCCTGCACGCCTGCATTGGTTCTGCGCATTAAATAATATTCTTCTTGTTTTATTTTTACTTTAAATTTCTAATTCATTTATCGTGCCACATGCATGCATATACTTTCGTTTTCAGTACTAGTACAATTGTTTATTTAATTATTTTAAAAAATAATTGTGTTAGGAACGTGTCCATACCATACTTGCAATATCAGAATATGTGACGACTACGTTTATCAGCGCTGTGATTGGTCACTTATGGTTGACGTCATCATAAGTACTTGTTGACTGATCTAGTCCGTCTCCTCAGCTGTCTGGCCAGGCGAACGGCAAGGACCAAAGTAGAAACATTGCCACACCCACCCGATCAGAAACAGGTAGTTCTAGCTGACTGACAGACTGACTAACTCTAAATACGGGAATTAATTTGCTTTCATCATGGCAAACCGACCTAAAGGATTTGGCATGACTGCAGAATTAGCGGTGAGACATAATTACTACTTGTACACTATTTTATACGTCGATTTCGTGCACATATTTCATAGCAGTGTGCTAGTAATAGCATACTTCTTCGTGCGGGTTCTAGTTGTGAGCCGTGAATATTTCGCAATGACAATGTAGTAGCCTATTCAGTTTGAGTCGCATTAAGCTATGCATGAGCGGATTATACTGCGCTGAGCTAAAGTGTTACAGATAATCAATGCAATCGTATAAGCAAAATATGAATGGAATTCGTAACACCACCTTGCAGAGTATTGTTTGAGATCGAGGGAGGGGTCAGGTATGGAATGTGATTTAGGGAAGGGTGGGGTATCGCGTGAGATTAAGCTGAGGGAGGTGTGATAGCATGTGTGAAGTGAGATTTAATGTTAAGGAGGGGTGGGGTGTGGAGTGGATAAGGAGGGGTGTGGAGTGAGATTGAGGGAGAGGTGGGTGTACAGGGGCGGATCTAGCTTTTTGCTAAGGGGGGGGGGGGTTTGACCAAAATAATGACGATGCGGAGCATCGTCCACGAGCCGCGAAGCGGCGAGCCGATTTTTTGGGGGGTGTTTATTTGAACCCCGTAAGTGATGTTTTCCTGGCATCTATTAACACAATGGAGACCATAAAAAGCAGTGCATGATAACGTCTTTTTAAATCAAGTAACAGTTTAATACATAGTTATATCCAGAGTTATCATGTGTTTGGTTAAGTTACCAGATGAGTTGAATATCTTCTCACAATATTTGCACTTGAAAGGGTTTCTCTCCAGCGTGCGTTCTTTTTTCTTTCTTTTTTTTCTTTCTTTTTTTCTTTTTTTTTCCTTTTTTTTGGGGGGGGGGGGCCGCCCAGGGGGGGGGGTTGCAACCCCCCAACCCCCCCCCCCTGGATCCGCCACTGGTGTATGGCGTGAGATTGAGGGATGTGTGATGTGTGTTTTAAGGAGGGGATGGGGTGGGTGGGTGCGGAGCGAGATTAAGGGAGTGGTACTGCATGGCAGGGTGCCTAGTGGAGTGAGATTTAAGGAGGGGTGGGGTGTGGAGGGAGATTGAGGGAGGCGTGATGTGTTAAGTGAGATTTAAGGAGGGGTGGGTGGGCCACGGTTGTTATATACATGTACATGGCAAATATTTGCAATATCATTTTTCATTTTGATCATGCAACGTGATACACCTTTCAAACATCAAGTGTCAAGAAAATACATCGTTATACCATGAATCTACTGTGGTATACGATTGTAGGTATATCTTATCATCGCGTGTTCAAAGGTCAATTGCATTGTATGAACATGCACATTAGTGCTGTCTGCATGCAGTCTATAATAATTTAACATGCATGCTGAACGTGATACACTAATATTTCCGGGTTAATTACCTCATAAGACGTTTCCTATTCTAAAATAATTAACATCCGTTTGCATCAAGAAAGTCTCTAAAGCTCGCAGACATATGAGAAATTGAATGGTATTAGAGATCTGTTGCTATAGAAATACTCATGATGTTATGATCGTATTCTATTTCACTCAAGGCCGTCTAGGGTATAAATCGTTCGGGTCAGCTATTCATTGTGTTCGAGACCTTGCTGTTTGTATTCAAGTCTATTCTCCCGTTGAATGCAAATATTTCATGAGCAG